>JAVSBV010000127.1:7793139-7808250 GCA_033117975.1 Parotocinclus spilosoma | reverse complement strand
TAAAAGTATGAGATTTAAGGGAAAACACAAAATTGTCTAGGTGACCCCAAACTTTTGAACGGTAGTGTATATATATAGGCCAAACTAAGCACTAAAGGATTTACTGAAAAACAAGGCTTTCTGGCCCCATTAAAACACTGCACATTCTGCCATAAAGCCAAAACTGGTAGAGTGCTGCACTGAAGGTTGACCTGGAAGCTTCTCCCATCTACACACAGATATTCGAAGCTCAGTTACAATTTAACACAAGTTAAATTTAGAAAAAGGAACACAAAATGTGCTGTCACATTAGGAATGGTGTGCTTTTATGTGCACATACTGTTGGTACAGTACTGTGTGACTGTGGTTGTGTTAGACTGCTGACCAGAAGGGACAAATAGGAGCAATGCCAGGCTGCCACTACTGGGTGCTTAAGATCGTATCAGTTGTAATCAGTGTATAAGAGCAGCTGCCAAATGACTAAATTGCCATTAAATGATTTGGGAAAGAAAAATAGCATTATTTGTAATTTGCCACCACAAAGTAATGAAAGTGGTAGTTTTTCCAGCCAATATACATAATCTATGTACACCATACAGACAAAAGTTTGTGGACACCCCTATAATCATTGCGCTCTACTGTTTCAGCAACACTCACTTGTAACACATTCATTATATATAACAGCTATTCTGTATTCTCTGCAGACAAACCGAGGCAATATAATGGCTTGTACTGATATACCCCAGTGCCTCTCAATATGACATATTTATATAACAAGTCAGTTCATTAACTTTCTGCCCTGTCCTTAAATAAAGCCCATAGGGAATTGGTTTTCCAACTTAGACTGGGTACTTCACTGGCTTGCACAGAACCATTATTTTATCAGACCTCAGACCTCTTGACCTCAATTCCATCAGACACCTTGAAAATGTACTGGAATGCCAAAAGTGAGACATAACTTATTGTTATCAGAGGCCGATGTTCCAAAATTCAGTGTTAAGCCTTTTCAGAAGAACAAAGGCTGTTATAACAGCACATGTTTTAGATGTAATTTTTTGGGTGCCCACAAACTTTTGTCTATGTTATACATTAATGTACATTATGTATGTTTAGATAAAGGATTAAAGTATTGTGTTGATTACAGAGGGCTGTGATAGCACAACAATAAACATACTGGACAACTCACCAGAGGGCCAACAAGTCAAGAGAAGCTGATGGGCCCTTAGACAAAGCACTTAACCCTTGCTTGTTTAGATTTTACCATGTAATATTGTCAGTTGTAAGTGTCACTTAGAAATGTCTGCCAAACAACTAAATATATATACAATTTACATCATTTAGCAGACACTCGTTCACAACGAATATACTGGATACAGTCATACAAATCAAGAAACTGTGGGTAAGGGCCTTGCTCAGGGACCCAACTGTGGCAGCTTGAACCTTGGACCATCTGGTCCATAATCCAGTACTTGAACAATGAATTAAATAAACACAAGTTTATACAACATTTGCAGGGAGCATATAGTATTTCCACAAACAGCACTGGGTTCAAGCCTTGGGGAAAATGCAGGGCTAAAACATAACATACCAAACATTACCAACACAACATACCATTTTCATACAGTTAAAAACACAAAAGTACAGTTTATAATTAACATTAACTCAGACTGACAAACTTAACTCATCTAGTCTCAGCAACAATTCCGAGGCAACTTCACCCCGAGTCCAAAGAAGTCCAAGACTGACAAAAGACTGAGACCGCTCATTTCTTTCTTAGTCACTTAATTGTAATACATTCAGAAAATAGAAAATATTTGTATGTAGTAGCATTAATCTAAAAAAAAAAAAAAAAACTATATATTTATTGTGACCTCCACTCAAACTTGAACTATAGCAGCATATAGCAGCTACATTAGGATACCAAGCTGACCCTTTCAGAAGGTCAGTAGGGAAAAAAGGCTAAGATATGCTAAAGCTCAAAAAGACTGGAATGAAAATCAGTGGAAATTAGTATTATGGAAATTCTTTGGTTTGACTGTCAACAGCATGTTATATATGGTCACTATACTGTCGCCAAAACAACAAGTCAAAAACTTATGGCCAAAAACGTATGCACAGTAAACACACATAATAGACTATTCTAGTAATGTGAAGTTGCCTGATTATTCTATGCGTGTAAACACTCCCAACATCACCTCACCTCTTGCCAAGCCAACCTGTATAAGAGATCAGTGATACACATAGCTGTATTTGGGATCGTGTGTAGTAATGTGCCTAGTGTAGGAATGAACACAATCTCCGGATTCTCTCATCAGATGTGTATTTGCTTTGGCCCAACACAGGTTTAGTCCTGTGCCCACATAAGGGTAAACACACTCTGAGATTATGTGAGCACATTTAAAGGATTATGTAAAGGAGCAATTAGTAAACTGAGCCCTGAAGTGCGTGGTGTGGACACGACTGCAAATGTGCACACGCAACGCCGTTTCATCTGAATTTGCTTGTCAAGAGCACTTTCTTTCATCGCGATGTGACATGAAATCATGACGTTTGCCATTAAGAACCTCAGCAGCAGCTGGTATAAGCCACTTTTTTACCAGTGTGGTTCCAATCCCAGTGACTAATCCTGAACCGGCCCACAGTTTCCCATCACAGTAAAGCCAATATAAGTGTGTCACATGAAGTATCAGCCGAATGCTGGTCTGAGACCAGGAATGACATCAATCACTCATTTACAGAACGTACAGTCTGTCATATTCCCATACACAAATTTACACAGTTAACATACACATGGTTCCTGTATCTGTTGTGGTGCTAACAGAGTTTAAGGTACTGGACTATTGTTCAAACAATGAAAGCTTCATTTTGCTGCGCATGTACACCCGTACTTCATATCATTTTGTTTTTTCACTCTTAAAAGTGGATAGTTGCCAGATCTACTAATTCTGAACTAATTTTTCTAGACATTTATTACTCGATTTAGCTTTTACCATATGTTATGACAAAGTCAGCATAACATACTTTACACGCTCTTAATACTGTACATGGCCACGCCTTTTTCTCATTACATTTTAAAACAAGGACTACTTATGAAGCTGCATACAAATGTTGATAGTTTTGGTGAGTGGTCTCCCTCAGTTATGGTAGGTGGCCAGCTTAGGCTTTTATTCGTTTTTTAGCCAATTCTCTGCATTTAAGCTCGTTTTCACAGACCTGGTTGCTTGGGAGTCACAGGATTTGGCAACCCTGGATTTAAATTCTGCACCCTTAAATTAGCTACCAAACACTCCGAAATACAGTATATGCTGAAAAGATGATACATTTAATGAAATAAAAAAGATAATTAAACAGTCATAATAAAATAATAATATGTTTGAAGTTTATGTCACATCCTTTTGTGAAATTATTGCTTGGCTACAAAGTAGAAATCCGATTCATGTAGCACTCAACTTCTCTGATTGCCCAAGTGCATGGAAACTCGTTGATTGGATTACTGTCTGATTACTATTGAACTGGCAGCATGTTGAGAACCAAATTTTAGGCAATAGAGGAGTTTCTTGTGTTTCTAATAGTAATTTGTCTCTCAAAATGGGTATAAGTAAAACATGTTGCCAGTGTCTTTACTAAGCAATAGCATTGCAGACTTTTTCCCATCACATCCAGTGATCTCATCAGTGCGATGTGTGGAGCAGGAGATTAATCCTGGTTGGTCTCTCCAAAGATGTCCGATCAGGCTGAAATCCTCGCCTTCATTTTGCGTTATGAACTCATTTCCTTGCGCTCACTGCCAGTGTAACCTGAGCATGCAGAGGACCGGCGGACTCTGGGGGATGAAAGCGGTCCCAAAGCCCAAGCATTAACCTTCGGGGTCAATGGCATTAGCTACCACTATTTATAGTTAAACTTTAATTTTTGCATAGCGGGGGAAAAGGCCTGAAACAGATTACAAGGTTCACTAGAAGAGATTTGCAGATAAGTAAATCAATCGGTGAGATGGATGAAAACCAGAGTCGCCTAAATGACTGGGAATCAAGCTTATCACCTTGTTTTGCTCCCGTTCCTTTTCTGTTGGTGAACGATGTGTCTATTAAAAGCAAAAATAGCAGCAATAAATAATAATGGCTAATGTTGTAGTGTGTTTAGAAATGTCCTTATTTGTGTATTTTTTAATTTTATGAATTCAAAATCTTAGGGCATTAAGGAGGGCATTGGAGTGCCTTCCAGCTGGGCCAGGTGTCACATGCAGGCACAATTGGCTGTGTCTCAGGTAAAGAGGCCATTTGTAGGTCGCCAGCACTGCAATAGACAGGCATTTTGTAAAGTCTGTGGTATGAGTTATCCAGGACAAACAAGGTGTTAGGTCTGAAAGGTGTAAGACCACTGCGACCCCGATCAGGAAAAGCATAGTTAAACGAAATTAAATAAATACAAATAAATTATAAATCTGGTGGCACCGCGGTTAGAGATTTTACAGCTCCAGAAATGTTTGGCTTAATGCTTTGCTTGGACTGCCTGTGTGGAGTTTGCATGTTCTTCCCATGTGCATGGGTTTCTTCAGGTATTCCGAGTAAAGACAACTGATGAAAACAAAGTGTCACAGTGTGTTCGAGTGTGTGTGTGTGTGTGTGTGTGTGCGCGTGTGTGTACGTGTGTATGCGTGTGTATATGTGCCCTGTGCTGGATTATTGGCCGGATTAAGGTTGAATCTCATCATTAATTCTTTGCTGCTGGCTAAGTAACCCTGAATGAACGAATGAATTAATAGATGAATGAATGGATGATTAAAGAACAACAACAAAAATAGCACCTACTGCATATATATTTTTTAATCTTTGTATGTAATATAATTTAAAGCATTTGCAATATATATATGCATATATAGTTGTTTATATATATATATATATTAATGCATATATAGTTGTTTATATATATCAATATGCATTACGACTCCATTACTGTATATAATGCCTTATACTGTATATAATGTAATTATACTTTACGCATAATGAGTACTGGTCAATCTTAAGAAACTGTATTTTGTTTTGTTACCTTGTTTCTACAGTTATCATTACACTTTCAATGAGTAACAGAACTGAAGTATGTAAATTTCAGTGCAGAATTAGCAAATACATGCAATGTGGTCTCATGGAATCCATACAAATAGCAATAGAGCACTAAGCACCTTCCAATTATTTACCCATTTCATGATCGTCAGAAGATCCAGATGATAAATAATAACAATAGATTAATATACTTATAGACTTTGCGTAAGTCTAAAAAACCTCCTACTGAACTGTCAAATGTCCCCTTATTTTCAGAAATCGGAAGATGTTGGGGTAAGAGGACTGAGTGATCTGGGGACATGACATGAGTAAATTCTTATGGTTTTCTTATTAAATATGCAGATCTAATATGGAAAAAAATAATGTGAAAAAAAAGAAGTATAAAAAATATAAATAGGATTTTAATAATTAGATTTTAATTTAAATGTCAGTGTTTTTGGTAGTTTGTATTCATGTTTTAAATGATATACCTTAAATTTGTAGTTGCATCACTTTACAGGAAACCTTGCTTAGTAATAAAATATTTCCTGTAGTTTATATGTATTTATTTATTTAACTATATGAATATATTATATGAAAATATGAAAGTAATGGCACCTATTCAGTAGAATGGCTCATATACAGTATGTACACATATAAAAATAAAGAACAATAATTAGATTATTATCAGGTATATGAATGCCACCCTTATATCTCACTATCATCTTTACTTAATGCACTATTGTGGTTCTCACTGTTTTTTTTTTGCTGGCTGCTAAAATAAATACAATCAACCAATTTTAACATTTAAAAATTTCATTTAAGGACAAATATTGTTAATACATACCATGCATGAAACTGAAAGTACTTAAGAGTGTGTTTTGTTTGTTTTTGTGCACCCCTAGGTTTAAACCCCCTGTGTTTTAAATGCAGGGTCTGTAGACTGGACAGCAGACGGGGGTTAAGAGACAGGATGTAGGGGATTGTGGGATATTGTGGGGAGTGTTCGTCATGAACGCACATGCAAATATGTTTACATGTGCACACAGATCACTGTAAATAAAAAAAAACACCAAACAGTGTACGAAACTTTGAAATCCATGCATTTATGAGTAAAAGCATTACATTAGTCCTGTAATGATCACATTAAGAGAGAATAATTAAAGACTAAAGAGAAACGATGATTGCATTAAGTGATAGTTTGTAAAAGAAAATTACGGTCGAAGTGCAGCGAGCCAAAGGAAGAGATGTTCGTTCTCTAATAATAAACAGCGGCTGAAATATCTCGGCTCGTTTGAACTCCTACATGAGCCACTATCAGAGGAAACAGCGCAGCAGCTAATATATCACACTCGCATGCTTTAAAACGGATGTGGCCCATCAAGATGTACAGCTATATTACTGACCTGTGTCCAAACACGATACTGATAGAAGCGTCGCTGCTGTTCGTGTTTTTATGTCATGAACTTCAGGATGAACTGACCTTCAACACGGACAGTCACGGTGCAGATGATCTCACTGGGCTTCCCATCATCATAAAGCCTACTGGTGAAGCCAAAAGTGCTGTGTGAAGGGTCAAAGCTTTTTACACAGTGCCCAGGTGATGCTGAAAACGCAAATTCGCGCTTACTTTTTCTGGAGCGGACAGACACAAACAGTAAAAAAACTACAACAGGGTCAAAGTCTGTATTAGATGCATGCACAAAAGACTTGTGGACAACTCTTAGAATAAAGTCTCAGTAAAATTGGTTGTACTGATACCCCAGTGACTGTCAGTATGACACTTGTATTGGTGTTCATCAAGTCAGTTCATCAACTTTCTGCCCTGCTCTTCTTAAACAAAGTTCATAATCTCAAGCCTGGCTGGTTTGCACAGAACCTTGATCTTAGCTACAGCAGACACCTTGAAAATTCACTGGAATGTCAAACGTGAGCCAGGGCTATTATTGTCAGAAGCCGACCTCACATTTAGGTTCCAAAATCTAGTGGAAAGACTTCTTAGAAGAACATAGTTTGCAGCAGCAAAGTGAACTCTGTAATGACACAAATGTTTTGGATGTATTTTTGGTTGTCCACAAACTCTGGATTATATACTGTATAAGCAGGGCATCCTGTTTTATCCCTGCTCATGCTGGTCATGATTGCAGAACAGGAGAGAGTTCTTGCGCCTGCTGGCACAAAGGCACTGTCAGGACTCAAAACTAGGTCCTGATCTATACTGATCTAAAGCACGGTGGCTCGGGGGATAGCAAATTTAGAGTGTCCGAAACACCTAACACGCATGTCTTTGGACTATGGGAGGAAACCAGAGCGGGGAAGGCATGGAGACTACCCACAGAAAGGACTCTCCACCCTGATAATTATACCAGGACCTTCTTGCTGTGAGGCAACCGTGCTACCCACTGAACCACCGTTCTGCCCAGCTACTCTTAATAAGACAAAATACCACATATCTTATCAAATTCAAACTGATTTTGAGTTTAAATTAATTAATATATATATATATATATATATACACTTTGTATATGTGTGTATGTGTGTGTGTGTGTGTGTGTGTGTGTGTGTGAAGGGGGACAATTGTGCTCTGACAACACTACAAAGTACAGTAGCATATAGGAGAGATGCTGAAATAAAACGCTTAGATAAATGCCCCATAGAGGACAAAAATTTACCTGTTGTACCCTAGCAGATTATACTGTACAGTGGTATCAATGTTCTCACAAATAATTTGTTAAAAATGATTATTTGTTAAGCCAAAAGGCTTATATCATGAACCGATGGGTTTACTATAGTCTGTACTGTATCAGAGCAGAGCCTATTACAAATTATTTAACACTTACCTACACATTACTACACATTAACCTACAGTTGGCAATCGTCATTAAGACAAAGCTTATTTTATAACCAAGTCATGTTGTTTAGTGAGTAATGAATTGAAAGTGAAAAGTAAATGCAAAACACTTACTCTATCAGTGAACTCTTATGGTGCTAATGTTAACTGCTCAGCCTGAAAGCCAAGAGGATTCAGATCATGTTTTCCTTTTGGCTGGCTGTCATTACTAACCATTTTAGGACCCATGGAGCCTTATTTGCACTAAGAATACAGTATTGTAGAAATAATGAAAAAGACAATAAACACTTTACTGAGCAAGGGGCATTGTGAATTTGAATCATGAATCGAGTTTCAGCTGAAATGAGCCATGACAGCTCGGTGCATGCAAGTTTAAGCAAGTATGCCGAGTACCAAGCAAATGACGAAAAGTTGGTGAAAATTCGTTGAGAAATTAATTCCTTAAGTTCAGAGGTGGTCGAGAACCGAGGTACCACTGTATGTCTTTTCTGAAAGGCTGTTTTACTTGGGTGTTGTATTGAGCTTAGTTTTTAAATCCTGCCTAAGTCTGTTTGTTCGAGCTGGAGCAGGATTTGTACTGTGTGTCTTTTTGTTTAGCCCTAACATGATGAATGTTAACTATGCTAGTATACATAGCTCTTCGCCTGAGGAGCTGTGTTCATAAGTATGTAGGCGTCTGGAAAGAACAGAAGATTCTCAAACTTACAGGATGTCGGCCTCTTGCTTCCGGAACAGTCCATTTCTCCCACACTGGCGTCCCCCCAAGGAGGTCTGAGGAAGTGCTCCCTATACATATGCCTGTGTGTGTGTGTGTTGGGGATGTATGGTCGTACTAGGCTAGGCCTCCCTAGGCTCCTGACCCACCAACTCAGAGGCATTTCCTCCTCATACACAGATCGACCATTTAACATGGACGGAGACGGAGAAGCGCACACACACACACACACACACACACACACACACACACACACACACACACACACACAAAGTAAGCATTGGTGCCACGTTTTACATGTAATAAAGCAGAAAGTGTACGCCAAAATATCTGGAGTACTTACTGACACTTACAAAAACTAGTTAGCATTAGCACAGATCCCTTACAAAAACTAGTTAGCATTAGCACAGATTGATTTCACTGAGGTTTTATCAATTGCTTACGTGTGCCATGTGTATGAGGTTGTGAGTTGCCATCTCAACTAGAGATGTAATTTGCAAATGTTATGTGATTTATCATGCTAAAACGCTAACTGACCGACAGCAACATGAGACACATTGGAAGTAGCTTTGTGTTTACGTTTCAGGTTTGAGTAACAATCCATGTGTAGCCTAATGGTGCCATATACACTGTTTACAAAAAATTAAGGGATTTTCATTTCAAAATATCTCCTAATTTTTTTGAGCACCATTTTAACCCATTATATTTTTCCGGCATCACATAAAGTCATGCTAAGAATATGGCGGAAAACTCATTTATTTTGCAGATTTGAGAAATAGTAATTTAGCAACCAACCTAGGATACATACAGGTATATACCTTTTAACACCCATCCAATTAACGTCTGTTCACTTTAACAACCGCCTTAACAATTATATCATATTATAATAGCAATAGTCTTTTAACTCTGGACTGTGCAGCCATAAAGAGCTGGTCAAATAATAATAAAAAAGGTTTAATATATATAATTATTATTGGCATAAATATTAATTTCATACTTTGTGGTTTTGTTTACATACTTTAAAATTGTATTATTTTCATGAATTACTTTGTAGTAACTACATGCATAAACAGAAACTACATTCTGGCCTGTGTTGCACACAAACACTTTTAGGTGACAAGTAAAACGGAAAAGTTTGTGCTCAGATTACTTTGTACACCACAACTTTTCCAACTTGACTTATAACTAGAAGTGCTGAGACACAGTCATTTGACTGCTGTAACTTTCTACATGTAGCACCACACCAGATTTACCTACTAGAAGCTTAAAGTTATTAAAAGGTGACATTGCATTGCCTGTTCTGGAAATTAGTGTCTTCAAGTCTTATTCTCTCTTGATTGTGTGCAGCCAGCGAGGTACTCGAATTTATGTTTATATACCATTGTGCGTATTTATATTTTGGTTCTACAGTCTATGTGATCATTAATGTGTGCATATAACTGAAGAACAACAGTGTAACAGGCAGTGATATGTATAACACAGGCTTCAGATGCTGTGTAGATGGTAGCATTCCACTCGTGTTCATGCCGGTATCTTAGAAGCACTTTTGTATTGTATCTTGTGAAATACCCTTTACATTTACATAACACTGACATAAAAATACTGTGTGAATACAGGCAATGACCATTTTGTTCAACGACCTGGAATACCAGGACTTTCAGAAAAGAAAAACAATAAGAGATGGGATAACCTGATCATTTAGTACATGCAGCTACATAACTGACTTCATTTTTATTGATGCACAACGTTTGATTAGTCCAGACCTGACCAACTGAAGCAACGACCGAGAGTAACACTGCCTCTGAAGGCTTCTACATAGGGCACTACGCATGAGGGTGTATGTATTACAGTAAACCTGGACTCAAAATACCACATGACTTTTTCCACAGTTCCAGAGGTCTTTATGCTCACTAGCAAAATGAAGGCTTTTTTTGATTAGTGTATATAACAAGTGTTTTTAATAGGCCATATAGCTCTTTAGTCCCAATCCTATAAGTTTATGTCATATTAATGAGTGTGGAAATGCTTACTTCCACTTTTAGACATGAGCCCACTTTTGCTTACTTCCACTTTTAGCTGGGGGTTCTACTGTCTTACAATTTGACTTCACCCAGCTTTTAAATGATCTATGATCATGAGCATTGAAGACTTTTTTTCCGATCATACTTCTTCAGTAAAGTTGACAGTTCACCACTATCCTTCCAGTTATTGATAATGCATTGAACAGTTTCAGTTCCACTACTTTCGGCAATCTCCTTATTGTTTTCTTTGCCTGACGCAGACTAGTAATTTGACCCTTCTAAAACACAGTAACATCATTTCCACGACTATGGGATACGTTTTCAGACATGGTTGTTTAAGAAATGAGAAGTTGCTCACAGCATCATTTAGGGTTCAAAGAATTGCTGCCAGCTGAGACATTAATTGCTACAGTAATTATCCAATCATAGCCTCTTAGGTATTTGCTTATTTTACTCTAAAAGGGAACTTTTCAGCCAAGCAGTGTAACAGATCTAAAAATACCAATCATCATTTTAAAAAGTATTAAACATTAAGAATAATTCTTGAAATAGAAGACCTCTAAATGTCACATCACTAATGTAAAAAAAAACCTTTATTTACAGCCAAATTGCTTAAGACGTTTTAATTTATTTATTTTAATTGGGTTTATAAGAAGCAGAGGTTCTTGCAAAGAGCACACAGTGAGTCTGCTCACACTAAATAATTTTTTTTAATTCTTTAGATTTGTTATTGACCTTAATTATCTAAATAGCTAAGAAACAGCAGAGTCAATTAGTATTTAACACTTCTGGTTAATATTTATGGGATTAGTGAAGAGTGATTTGAGGGACTGTGCATTTAATCTTTGAAAGTAAAATGTTTATATTGAAACTGTTATTGGTGTTATTGCCACTGGTGTTCCTACTGCTGACAGTTTGTGACCTCAGGATCTCAAATGAATACTATTCCTAAAGATAAATAACTTCAAAATATAATGTTCAGACTCTATTTGTATACATTTGTGCAGACATGGACATTTATTATATCTAATATAACATATGTTATATAAAATAAACTGGGGGGTGAACACATTCCACAATCTTTCACCAGTAGGAATCACTGATGACTCTGTCTGCTCTCCAAATAACATTTTGTCATGAAAAAACATGCCAGAAGTGATAAGTGGGGCTGACGTGATAAACTGTCATAAACTGGTTGGAACACTTTTCATTTGGACTTGCAGACAGCTTCAGATATCAAATATTCTAGATGTTTTTCAATGTTTTTTCATGTCTGTAAGCATTTCACATCTAGCCATCGAGACACAAATTGTATCCCCCAAGCAAGCACAGACTGTGGGCTTTCCTCTATTACCTCGTTAGCCAGTTGGTGGGTGGAAAATCAAGGTTAAAATCATGTGCTTAGTTAGTTTAGTTAGTTAGGAATTAGTCAATTAATCGCTGGACCCCACTTGCGAATTTTTAAACACGCCTATCCTCTCTCAGAATGGAGCTGGTTCGTATACAGGGGACTTACTGTATTGTTTTCTTATTATAACCTGTTAGCTTGGGTAGGGTCATATTTAAAGCGCATCCTGGAATTCACTGGCAGCATGTAGAAGTGCACTTTAAATGCCAGTCGAATGCAGTGTCTGCTCCCTCCCAAACAGAGGTGTCCCTGCAATATTAAAAGGCAGTGTCTGGGCACTCAAAAACAGGTCTGTGCTTTATTTTTCTGCCTTGCACACAATCACACTCACGCACACGTTTGGGTTAAGAAAGGGCCTCTCAGAGTCCTCAAGGGGCATTGAACTGAGGCCTGTTGTGCCTGTCGGCCTCCTGAGTGTAATGAATGGTTATTGGCTGCTAAATGACGAACAGGTGACAGGGCCAATGAGAAGACAGATGATGGTGTGCCACGGTGTGATAATGGCCGGTGGCCGTAATTTCTCCCACAGCCCTCTGCTCCTGTGCTGCCAGGCCCTCATCAAGTACACAAAGGGGCTCTGTGTGTGCAGGTCTGTGGGTGTGTGTGTGTGTGTGTTCGCTTGTGCCCAGCTGCAGAACTCCTGCTCTGCTCCATTTGCTGGTTGATGGGCTGAGTGGAAGCCAAGGCAAAAGTTCACATACACACACACACACACACACACACACACACCTTTCCAACTCTCTCCACGAGAGAGACTAAGGGAGGCAGTCTCTGACCTGCTTGGCCCATACTTTTACTTCGCCTCGCCCGGGATGTTGGACTGTTTGAATTTCCCTCCTTACTCAGCCTGAAGCATGATGGGTTACAGTAGTTGTGTATTCACTTAAGCATCCTAAATTACGCAGCTTTAACAACTTACGCACGCGCTCAGCCGTCTCTTCTATTTGATTTGCGTAATTTGGATCAAATGCGGTCGCCAATAATCATTTCTAGCCACTCACAATAGCGATCGCCCTTAGCTTTCCCTTTCGTGATGACACACACTTCCACCCCCTGGGCACACAAACACTGAGGAATTCATCTGTAATTTTCCTTGACTGAGCAAACAATACAGCTGCCTTAACATTGTTGACATCTCTAAAGCCCATAAGTACAGTGTAATGGAGCTCTAAGGGCCCAGACCGCACAGAGCGAGTCTGCCGAAAACAAGCCCTAGATCCTCTCAGACTTACTTTAATGCTTCACACCTGTGCTTAAACCTGCACATTCATACAATAACCAGGCATTAATGCGCTGCGGATTCTGCTTAAGGCCTTGTTATTACTTTCATTAATAGCTTTCTTTAAGCAACCTGTGGCTACTCGGTTCTAAACTTGAGTTTACATTGATGCCAAGGTGCAGGGTTATTTCGGGTGCATTTTGGGTGCCTTTATTTATATGTTCACCTGCCACTTCACGGGGTTCACCGGTTCGACTGTTGGTTAACGCAAATTGCTAAACAACCAACGACATGACAATTACTCAGTGCATTTATGCATGTAGATAAGCTCAAGAAGATCACACACTGAAGATCAAATCAAGCATCATATGAGAAAACTGATGAGATATGAGATTTAAGTGTCTTTGAACGTGGCATTGTTGTTGGTGCAAGACATACTGGGCTGAAAACTATATTTCAGACACTGGCGATTTACTGGGATGTTCATAACCCATATACTGAGATGTTCTAGTGTTGACAAAGAATGATTTGAAATACAGAATCGAGTGACTTGAAGTTGTCTGGATGAAAATTGATTGGGGTGGCATTGAAAAAGGATAAACTGATTTATATAGATAGATAAATACCCACTCTGTATGCACAAACACATCTCTGAACACACATCACATTGAACCTTGAAGCAGATGGGCCACAACAGCAAAAGCCTTAAAGGTTTAACCCACCATTAGACTTGTTGTTTAAGATCTGGTTTCTTTACAATATTTAACATATAGTTTACAATTTGTCCCCCAAAAAAATTCAAACTTGCATTCAGCACACCATAATAATCTTTTTCCACTGATCTGTATTACAGTTATTTGTTAGTTAGTACTGTAGAAGGATCAAGTTGGCATCCTGATGAAGCTGCCAGATTCTGCTATTGCTCAAGTGCAAGGGGACGTCACACTAAATACTGTATTATTAACCCTGGATGTTCTGGTCAGTTATCCAGTATCTTAATAACTGGCTCACCCCTGCCTTAAGTTTTCTATTGACATAACGTGATATAATACGATAGAGTCCTGGCAGTGCCTTTTGGCCATGTCTGGTGTCACATGCAGACATGATTGCCTGTGTTAGAAAGGGAAGAGACTGATCAGACATAATTCCCAGATCGTGCAACAGCAACACTTCAAACGAATCAAGAACATTCGTCTATCACACCCTTATGTCTATGTTCTATAAATTTGCGGATTAAAAATGTGTTTGTTAATTTTATGGAGCTTACATGACATAATTGTGCCATATTATATACATCCATTATCTTCTGTTTAATCCACATAGGGTCGAGGGCCAGCCGGTGCCAATCCGGCAACTCTGGGCACAAAGGCAGGAACAACCCTAGACGGGGTGCCAATACATCATAGGGCACACACACAATCATGCACACAGTCACACACTAAGGCCCATTTTAGAGACACCAGTTAAGCTAACATGCATGTCTTGGACTGTAGGAGGGTACCGGAATACCCACAGTAAACCCATGCATACATGGGGAGGACATACAGACTCCACACAGAAAGGAACCAGGCTGTTCCACCCTGAGACTTAACCTGGGACCTTCTTGCTGTGAGGCAGCGATGCTACCCACCGAACCACAGTGCTGCCTTCAGAGTTTTCCCATTATCTGATTAACCAAGAGCATGTAAACTGCATTTGATCAGACATATATACTGACAAAATATGATTTATTACTGCATCACTAAGTGTATATAAACGCACTCAGTCAGAGTCACCGTGCTGCCCTATCATAGTACACTTAGTATAGTATAGTATAGTATAGTATAGTATAGTATAGTATAGTATAGTATAGTATAGTATAGTATAGTATAGTATA
>JAVSBV010000127.1:7776952-7787651 GCA_033117975.1 Parotocinclus spilosoma | reverse complement strand
TCATCCCCACCGATGGCTCTGTAATGGCGATCGGCGCGGACGACTACAAGCTCCGGGAGCGGGTAGGACCCTAACAGAATCCCGTTGAAATAATGATGACCTGGCCCCGAACAGCGCTAAAACCACACCTTTATAGGACGTGAAGCAGCTGTTTGGGATCCAGACATAATTAAGATAATGGATATAAGGCCACCCCACCAATGGCTCTGTAATGGCGACCGGAGAGGACGACTGAAGGCAATGGGGGAAGGTAGGAACCCTAACAGTTATAAGGTATTAAGTACATGTAAACCCTCTTATTGTAACCCACTGCATGGGATATGGTATCTTTATTTACCTGGCTCAAACGAGGCATTTTAACTGCAGGTTTTCAATGTACAAGAGTATATGTATCTAGCCTGCTAAGGGAATTATGCCTGTTTTATCATTCTGAGTTCAGTCTTGGCTTCCTGGGTGCCTCAGTCATCAGGTCTATAAAAAGAAAGAATGAAAAAGAATGGAAAAATTCCCATGGTACATATTTCTGGGCAGCCAGGCTTGAGTGTGCTGTTTCCCAGACTCCGCCTAATGCCCTTTTCATGGGCCAGAAAGCACAGCAGATATGGTAGTTGTGATTTTTACCAGGACCCTATGATGCTGGTGTGGGTACACTATATATAGACACTAATGAAAGCTTTACTGAATCTGGGTCTAATGCCTCCTACCCATGCAACACGTACACAAATACATAGTCACACACTAATGCTCAGTGTCATTCTGGAGGTTGTCCAAGAGAGCTAAGATAAGACCAAATAGTAGACAAGCAATGCTGCGGTCTCCAAATGAAGCAAATTCCCGAGCCACTTAATACTAACCAGTACATGTGTCATAGTTTAGGTCAATTTCTCCAAAACACGCTGACTTAATGGAGAAACATCGCAGACAGCAGTAGATAGCCCTGGGGTAATCTAGAAAGCAGCAATGTATCCCACGATTTACTGGCTATTAAAGTTAAAGTGCTTTGGGGAAGGGTTGTTCTGGCTGTTGAAGTTATTGAGCGTAGCCTGATGGATAAGGACCTGGTCTGGACTCTTGTCTATCTGGGAGAAGGTCGTAAACTGTCTGTGTTTCCCTGTCTGATCGTGAAGTCGTCCAAAGCCTTCCCCCTTACAGTTGTCATACATTCTTTTATAGGGATGTGGGATCGGGACCAATTATGGGGCTGATCTGAGTTCTCTACATTTTCAGAAACCTCAGGATGCTTTCATTAGCAGTGCATACGCATGAAATGAAGATGGTGATGTGCCCATAACCTGTTCTGTTATCAGCAAACCTCTACGGTTCACACTTTTGCAAATATCATTTGCATCCATATTAAGCCTACCAAAAAACACACACACAAAACACAGACAAACAGACCAACAGTGAAGTCTGAGTTTTACTGACTATATACAACAGTGGAAATACAACGCGATTTTGTTGACTGTTTGTTTGTTTGTTTATTTGGCATCAGTAACGTCATTATCGGCATCCATGGCAAACTCAGCGACACACACAAGGTGATATCCATACACAAGTTCTCAAGACTAGTCATATATATAAACACACAAGTCAATGGCAATTTAGAGTAATCAATAAACCAAAGGCACGTCTTTCGACTGTGGGAGGAAACCGGAGTACCCGAAGTAAAAGGACCTCCTTGCTGTGAGGCAGCTGTTCTATCCACCGAGCCACCATGCTGCCCCGATTTTGAAGTGAAATTGGCGTGGCTTATGTCACTTCATTGTCACAGCTTTAATACTGGTGGTACAGATGCAACCAACAAAGGTGTATAACAAATAAAGTTTTCAAAATAGCTCTGCATATGTATCTCATTCAAAGTATTTAGTAGAAACCTTAAATGTGAAAGTGACAACCTTATAGCTTACTTTGAATCCCACAATGTGTTCCAGTTTAAAATCATTTTCCATTGTTGTAGCTTTCTGTTATGGGAACACAGCCAAAAATGTACTTGAACCCTCCTATTTTTTCGGCTGGGGCCCAACACTTACTCACAAATTGAGCACAAGGCAGTAAGCAAGGTTAACACAAGAATTTATTGAGCAGAATACAGATTGAGGGGAGAGAGAATCCAAATCAGAGCTAGTTTGGTGCAGCTGTCAAGGGCAAATTCCAGAAAAGGTGGAGCCCATATGGAGAATGGATACTAACCAGTAGATGGATTGTCTTGACTAAAATTTAGTTTGGTGGCAGGGGCACAGAGCCCAGAGGCTGCACTGCTATATTATCCATTTGACAACTCATACAGGTGCATGGCAGAACCTTCAGAAAGGTAACAGAGTCCAAACTGCCAAAAATTAGATCAATACAGGGTAAACTCTATCGACCTGCTGTCTTAAATAGTATGGCTCTTCAAAAGGTGAACTGGCTGCAGGTGGAATCAATAAGATCTGCAAATGAGATGGAGCCGGCACTGGGGCACATTTGTGCAGCCTGAGAAGGCTACCACTTCATTCTGAAGTAAGGAGATGATAGGAATGCTAATAAAGTAAGTGTTAAGTGTAGATTGCCCAGCTGTTCTACTGTGTTCTACTGTTTTAGAAACCTCAGGATGCTTTCATTAGCAGTGCATATGCATGAAATGAAGATGGTGATGTGCCTGTAACCTGTTCTGTTCAACAAACCTCTACGGTTCACACTTTTGCAAGTACCATTTCCAGATTAAGGTTATATCCATACACAAGTTTATCTCAAGACTAGTCATTAGTCACAAGTATATATACACAAGTCAATGGCAATTAAGAGTAATCTATTAACCAAACAGTCATGTCTTTCGACTGTGGAAGGAAACCGGAGTACCCGGAGTAAACCCACGCAGATAAATGAAACCAGATAAAACTGCCAACATTCAATTATATCACCTACATTGTCAGCAAGTCCTACACTTTGGTCACGGTAATTACAGAACCAGAAGCAATCTGGCAGAGCTTAAGTGACCAAACTCACACATTTATAGTAATAGCAATTTTTAGTTAACGGTCTACCTTCCTACCTACGAAAGTGGAAGCCAGAAGGAAGCCAATGCAGAGATTGGAAAAAGATAACAAACCCTACGTGGACGTTGCTGAATGTAAAAAATGGATGGCTATTACTTGCAATGGAGCGTCTATGCTAATAAATGGCTGGATTATTAATAATAAAGATTGACAGTAACAATTGTATGAATGATGGACAGTGGTTTGGTAAAGGAAACCTTAACTTGCAAAATGACCTGCCTATTCCACCAGCCATGTTTGCATACATTCTGTGCCAACGAGACATACTAGCAATAGCGGTAGGAGGAGCAAAAAGGAGGGTGAACAGGCGGAAAAAAGTCTGCTTTCCTACTCACAGATGCATGTGTTGGTTGTGACCGTATAAAGACAAACGTTGCCACTGAGACTCCGACTGCAATGGGCCGAGGGGGTGGTATTCAAGGTTTGAATGAATGATGGGTTTAAAACAAGAGCAGCCTTTTGGGGCATTACATACACTGTTTCATTTAAAGACTACTCACTTTATTTAGGGCAGCTCTGCTACAAATAGACACAATAACAACCATGGCAAGTCTAATCTGGATTACTGGGTTGAACCTCTGCATTTTTTAAACTATGAATAAAACCAAAAGACGCGTGACACAGTGGAAGTGATGTATTTCAGACAGAGTGGCTCTGTTTATGCTTCAGACAAGAAGAAACAGGGGACAGCGAGCGCAATTGAGAGAGAGACGAGACTTTAATGCAGTCCGTAAATTCTGTATAAGAAACTATGACGCATAAAAATTCTCACAGAATCACAGCCCTAAACCTTACTTCATGTATGTTGGTAAACTTGTAATAAACTGAAACGATTAGGCTGATGAATTCAAATGCTGTGCCACTTATTTAATTTCATTTACACAAATTAATTATTGAGTCTGCATGCTAAAAAAATATACTCATTATGCATTTCAGGCATGTCCACACTCCAGTTTTACAACATGGGTCAAAGGGTGTGTTTAGCATCCATTCTGGTTTCCTTTAGCTTAAACCTGAGGTTGAAATTTGTATTCATGCTAGATTTTGGGAGCATGACTTTTCGATTCTGTTCATTCTCAGGGGATCTGGTAAGGAACTGATTTTGGAAGTGAGTAACACTCACGTCATACAGTGAGGAGGTCCTGGGTTTAGTCCCCAGGTGGAGCGGTCTGGGTTCTTTTTATTTGGAGTCTGCATGTCCTTGCCGTGTCATGTACCTCCCACTGTACAAATACATGTGGATTAGGTTAATTGGTTTCTCTAAAGTACCACAAGAACTACTGTTGCTTACGAACTTTGTTCATTAAAAAATAAATTTGCAAACAAGTTTTTCAAAACGATCTACAACACAATGTATAGGTACTCAGCATGCAAAACATAATACTGTAAAAAAAAAAACAAGTTCTTACTAAATTCCATTCAACGTTTGAAGAACTTATCCAGTGTTATTTGACGCACTTTAGCTGTGGCCTTTTTTTGTAGTAAATGGAAATGTTAGGCAAAGACCTGTAGGTAGCAGTAGAGGGCTGGGGAGAAATTCGGAAGTTTTTGGGTAGAGACGAAGAGTTTCTTCACAGATATTACATACTGTACACATTCCTTGGTCTGATTAAGCGGAATTTTGGTCCAAATAAGTAAATAATATTACACGTATAAAATAGGATTTATTTCGGTACCTTAGGATTTGGTCCGAATAAGCGGCTGTTCCCATTAACCAGTGGTCCAATTAACCAGAATCGACTGTATATATATATTTATTTATTTATATATTTGATTTACTTACAGACATCCCACCCTGCAAAAACCCAATTAAGAACCAATCGGTACACTTGTGTAATGTAAGTGAAAAGTGTTTTATATTTAGCCTATACAGTTGAACTGTGGAATTTGAATGCCTTTTCAGCATTTGTATAACAATTTTTTAAAATTTGATGTTGTTCCCTATACAGGACACAGTGCACTTAATTTAATCCTGTCAGTGGTGTTAATGCACAATAACAGTATTCAAATCACCATAAACCCAAAAGAAGAAGAACTTGAGCTCAGTTATATTACATTATATTATTTCCATCTTTGATGAAAAAGGACTTTTGAATTATACCAGCCTTTCTCAAGAGAATGTGATCATACAGCATGACAGCAACCATAAGCTATTCTATTGTAAATGCTTAAAGCAGACTGAAATTAATGCTAATCAATGGCCTTAAAGGTCCAGGCCTTAATCTGACATAAATGTTGATGAAGCGGTTCATGCTAGGAAACCCACCCACATTCCAGAGTTAAAGCTGTTCTCTAAGGTTCCTCCAAGCTGATGTGCAGGACTGAGCAACAGTAATATTGGATAACTTTCTTCAAAAAATAAAATAAATAAATAATCAAGTGCATTTTTTAATCTAAAAAATTGAAATTTGAGCTGAAGGTCAGACAGAAATGGCAGGAAAGCACATCGAATCCAGCATGCAGCAGTGCAATATGGATATATAGGAGAATGTATAATGGTTTCTTCCTCTGGGATGAAGGAACAGTGGTGTTGGAGGAAACCAGAAGCAGCTCGCACAAATATTACCAGGGGAGACTTGTCAGAGGCCCTGCAATCTGGGCCCCAGGACCACCAGGACAGCCCACCAGCTAGGACAGGCAAGATGTTGAGAAAAAAGTCATAAATAATAACATAAATAAGTACAAGTGGAGTCTGTGCATAACATTGAGGATGGAAGGCCTTCATCATTCCTCCACCCGTTCATCCTCTGCATTTGTCTCCCTCCCTGTACTCCTCCTTTTTATTCCTCAGCTTGTCTCTAGAGGCCTGTGATGGCCGGCGAGTTTCTCAGGAATGTTTGACTCTCCTCGTGCTGCTCTCAAGGGGAACGTTGGTAGGGGTCAGCGCTCACCCCCCCTCCATCCCCTGTGGCTATCAGTTAACTCAGTTAACATGAGATAACCTCCCCATAACACACACACACACACACACACACACACACACACACACACACACACACAAGATCCTAGTGGGGACTTTCCATTAACATAATTACTATAGATAAAAAATACTACACCCAAACATAAGCCTAACCTCACCATTTTTTCAGGGTGAGGACATTTGGGCCTCTCAACTATAGAAATACATGTACACACAAACACAAGATTATGTCTTGCTGTCCTTGTGGGGACTTTTAGTGACATAATGATGACTCCACAGTAACAGTACCACAGGTCTCAGTCCCAGCTAAGGTACAGTTTTAATGGGAAAGTTTCTAGATGAACCACCAAAGATCCAATTCCAGTAACACAGCATCTAGTTTTATAAAACAGCTACCCGTTAAAAAGCCAAGGTTTATATTCCACTGACAGAAGTTTCAGTGCCACAAGTACTAGTTCCATAAAAGTTTACACACCAAAGGTTTCAGTTCCATATAATATTTTGCTGTTCCAGTTCTTGTTTTTAGAAAAATATGGCTTTTTTACTGAGAAAGGTTCTAGATAAACTGCCACAGTTCCAGTTCCAATATAAAGCAAAAGTTCATTTTTGCCAGAAGTTTCAGTTTCAATGTTCTAGTTCCAGTATAAAAAAAGGTTCCAATTCAAGAAAATAGGTTCCAAGTCCAGTTCTCATTTCGAGAAATGAGCGCCACTTTTATTGCAGGAATGCACAGATAGGTGACAGCTGTGTGTATTTCTGTTTCCAGTCGAGCGTACACCGACACAGTTTGGCTACAGCTTCACACTGACATCACTTGTGTGCCGTGTTTGTTTTTGTGCATGTTTGTTAGAAGCTGAAATTAGAAACCTGAACAAATCCACCCATTAGCACTGCTCTTAATATGAAAATATAAGCAGACTAACAGCTTTGGATTGTAAGAATGCAAAACAGAAATACTGCCCTGGATGGGCTACCTGTCCATGGTAAGGCTGGGTAGGAGCTGCTGTTGTAGTGTTGGTGGGTCCTTCTTCAGAAACAACCAGTTGTGTACACATGTGCTGTCTGACATGGTTGCTGGGAGCCTTGGGCACTGCTTTACCGGAGTACCTTTATTATTATTATTATTACTATTATTCTGTAGACCAGAAGGTCCAAGGTTCAACTCACACTCATGACAAACTGCCAGTGTTGTGTCCTTGAGTAAGTCCCTAAATGATACTGCATTTGCTAAATCCAATTTAGAGGGAGAGCCACATACAGATGAGCCTAACCAGCAGCACAGGATGAAAAAATGAAATTACAAATGTAATATATATATATAATAATTACAAATGTAAAATAGAGTCTCAAAGTTGGTTGGGCCTTTTCACAACGGTTTTATTTGCGCTCGCACTATTACAATTAATAGCAGAATTACAATTAAGAGAGAACATAAAATATAATATTTATTATGAAGTATAATTTGTGGACTAATATAATAAAATAAAAAGAATATTATAAAGATTATAATAAAACAAACAACATACAGCTATAGTTTTTATGGGAAAAAAAATAACATAAAAAAATCGCAACTCAGCTGGGGGAATATATTAAAAGATGGAACACAAGTTTGGTAAATGTTTTAGTGTTATTATTTTCCTAGCCTACAGCAGTCATATCGGTCCGTCACTTAATCTAAAAACGGTTGGTTAACTATCTTATGCTAGTTGTTGTAAACTGCCTCACTAAACTCTGACTAATTGTCATTGCAACTCAAACCTCCTTCCCCTGCCAACCTTTTACTTCATTGCCATTTGTTGCCTATTATTTTTACCAATAGCTGCAGATATGCATCAAGCCCTTTCAGCCTGTTCTCTATTCACCGCTTAATTGACTCCATTCGGACTAAACCGCACAGCACTGAACAATGAGAGGAAATGGCTTCCGTCGGGCAACCCGTGGACGCCGAGGGCCATGGGGAACGCTTTATATGTCACCACCATCTTAGAAAGCACTCAGAAACATGTGAAACACTGTCTCTCATGAACAGGGCGATAGAGTTGCAGCAGAAGTAGAAAGCTGACAATATCACGTTACTCAATAACGCCGTGTTGTCAAATACACAGAGACCTTGGCATGGCTTAACAATATCGTGTAAGAGGGAGGGGGGGGGACTTTGCCCTTAAAAACGTTTTATTGCCCTGTTACATTACGCAATAAAGCCATCCCTGTTCAGAAGGAATGGAGAGATGATGTAAGATTAATCTGATTGAGTTTATTTGCTTTGTTTGTACAGAGCACAGATCTGTGTAATTTGATTTTGTCATGTAGTTTACTTTCCCACTCACTCATTCTCATTCTTTTCCCTCCTGCCTTGCTCGGCCATCCTGTCTGAAAATTTAGTGTTCCTGTCGCTCTCCTCCCCTGACAAAAGCCGTCCATCAGCCAGAGCGGTTCAGGCCTCACAGCCGAGGAATTCCGCCCAGCGACAAATCCCTTTTAGTGCTCGCACAGTCAGGATCCAGTTCGAGCCGAGAGGTGAGGTCCAAGGGTTAAAGTTTTGCGTCATGGATGGCTGAGTTTCAGCCGAGTGGAAATTACAAATGTCATATTGGGCAGAGTCTCAGAGTTCAGTTCCCGCCTCAGGAGACACCAAGTTCTTAAGCACAGAAATCATCAGCTCACTCACAAATACACCTTTCTACATTACACAAAGTACCTGAGAACTGGTACCCATAGTCTGAGCCATCAGTGACCGGTCCATCAGCAAGCATTTGTAGTCCATATTTTTTCTTACATGATCAAACTTAGCAGCATAACTATCTGTTTTAAAGCATAATATACAGTTTCAGAGCGATTATGTTCAAATGATAAAAATCCCAGTTCTATAAGACTCATTTTCCAACCTAAAAATGTTCCAGTTTCAATAAAATTGGTTCTTGTTAAAAAATTTAAAAGTTTAAAAAACAAGTTTGAGTGGCAGAGATTTCAGTTTAATAAAACCAGCACCAGTGGCTTGGTGGTGAGGCGCTGAGGGCCAGGGCTCAAACCTTGAGCAAGGCTAGCAACATGAAGGAAGGATGGTGCATTTATGGAATGCTGTGACAGACTGTTGTTTTATCCAGGGTGCACAGGGAGGACATGAACTATCTACATACATCATCAACATACACCCTGTGAGTTCTGGGTTAGGCTCCAGACCCTGGATCCAGATCTCTGACCTGGCCTAGATCCAGGCAAATTTTTTGCTTTTTGAAAATGTTTTACATTCTTACAATACAATTCTACAATTACAATTCTTTACAATATTCCAGCTGTAGTAATAGTGTTACAGCCCAGGGCCTTATTACCCCAGAACCAGAACCAGATTTTAGTTCCAGAAATAAAATGATTCAAGATTCAAACTTCATGATTCATGTAATTCTAGTATCAAATGTATATATAAATACTACAAAATATTCATGTTCTAGTACCATGCATTAATTTAGTACTGTATGGTTCATGAACTTGCTCAGAAATTTCAGTTCCATTAAATAGCAGAGAACCTAAGGTTTCAGTTGCAGTATTAAATCTTCCCATTCAAGAAACCTTCCACTTCTAGTACTAATGATTCAAGTTCAATTACCAAAATGTTCCTAGTTACAGTTCTAAAGGTCCTAGTCCAGAACCTTTTACACTATTTTTGTTGCAAAATCAAAACTATTACAGGTTCCAGGTGCAAGTAATGAGTATTAGTTCTGAAGCAAATAATTCTCCTTTATTGTCAGAAGTTCTGCTTGCGGTGCCAACAATTCTAGTAACACCACAAACCTACTGAAGAGCTTGAGAGCAACATGTCAGCTAAAGATCATGCTATGCCAAAGGTTCTTGTTCTGGTTATGTCCGGCTCCACATCAAAGATTCCAGTTTGAGTACTAAAGGCTAAGATCAAGGACCAAAGGTTCCAGTTCCATCACAAAGGTTGCGAACAGCTTGAGAGCAGCAATTTCAGTAAGGATCACCTCCTGACATTAAGTCTCTGTGATCTTGTAATGATCAAGCATTTCTTTTATTAGTCAAAATTTAAGGAATGCCTTCTTCTTCAAGTCAGAATTAGAAACACACTGAAGTCGTCTCCTTTTTGGCTGGGCTGCAGCCAAGAATTCAGCCCCAAGTCCCTAAACCGAGGCCTTGACCCCATGCAGACCCCGCGTTGTTTCGTTCGACCATGTTTTTTGTTTGCTGCGTGCATGCATGTATGTGTTTGGTTAGCCGTTCTATGTTGCCTCACAGAGGTCATCACCTTTTGCATATCTCCCACACAGCAGTTAGTGCCCCCACATGCACACCTCATAGCTACAGCTCTGCCTGGGGGCACTATGAACTGGGGACTGTCTTTCTCCTGTGGGAGATGTGGACAGACAGAAGGGGGGAGAGGAAGATCCTGTTCCCAGAGAAGACAGAAAGCTGGCCTAAGGAAAGGAAATATGGGGGGATTACCAGGCACGAGAAGGAAGACACATCACCCCTGCCTGGAGTAGGATATTAAAGGACACAAACAGTTGGCAAAAGGGTCAAGGAAATGGAAGAATTTCCGACTGATGTTTTACAAAATCTGATTTATAATAATGTGTAAGATGTCTATCTATAAAGTCCATTTTAACAATGTCATTTCCTTTTTCCAGCCACTTATTGCTACTTGTCCCAAATTTTTTGGGATTTGTTGACACTGTGAAATTTTGAAGCAACATATTTTTCCTTTAAAATGTTACATTTACTCAGATTA
>JAVSBV010000127.1:7759720-7776251 GCA_033117975.1 Parotocinclus spilosoma | reverse complement strand
TTAATTTAATACTGTAGTTTGATATACTTTGGTGTTTATTTAGTTAGCATCTAGGCCACCATGGAGGATGGGTCCCTTTTTAAGGGAGGTCCCAAGGTTTCTTCCTTAGAATTTTTAGGTTGTTTTTCCTTTCCATTGGCTTGCTCGTGTTTGGGATTGGCCTTTTAAGATAATATATTATTGTAAAGCTGCTTTGAGACAATACACCATTGTAAAATTCACTATAGAAATAAATATGGCTTGAAATATGACTTCACTTGAAAGTGGCTTTGTCATAGTACCATGACAGTCACTTGGCCACTACCTCAGCGGCCATGGTTGAAGCCCTTACAGCCAGGAAGAGCCATGTTTGTGGACACAATTGTGCCTGAGGAACAACAGTGACCCCTACTAAACCCTTCCACTTATACCTACACTCTGTAAGAAGCTGGAGCGCACATGACCCTGGGCAGATGAAAAGGTGTGGTTAAAATATGGAAAAAGAAATATAAACAATATAAGTATGTCCAGTGTCTAAACATCTTATATATAAACATCTTATATATATATATAAGTATGTCCAGTGTCTAAATATCTTATTTATAAACATGCTGCCTGAATGTCACTCCACAAACGGTGGAGTAAAATAAAACATTTCATTCATTTTGGACTCTAAACAAAATGAATGGAGGAAAAATGTTTCTGGCCTGAGTTTGGTCATATTTCCTGCTTGAACCAAGCTATTGCTACAGAAACACTCATACACACATATACTTATTATTTGCTATTTCCGTAGTACAGGAGTAAAAAGGCTAGCATTCATGCTCCGGCCCCCTTACTTGCCGTGACCTTACCCCACCGTCATACTTGCATTTCACAAGAACCATTTATTGCCAGTCTTCCAAATGAAACTGTGGTCTTCAGAGGGATATTACTCACACATCTCAGCTCTGCCAAGTCCTGTTCCATGCACCATTACGATATTTAAAAGCAGCCATTCATATTTGTGCCCCTTTCCTACGTTCTTTTTTCGCCTTCTCTTTCGTTCCCCAGAAAAAGTAAATTCAGTAAACACCATTGTGAGCGGTTTGTCTGTCCGGCAGAGCTCGCTGCTGTTTTGGAGGAGAAGGTGAACCTAACAAGAAAACGAATATATTAGAAAAAGAGTGAGGTGAAAATATTTAATTAGGTCTGGTGAGAGCTTCAGTTCTAAGCTACAGGACTCTATGGCCATACAATGGTTAAAGTAGCAGGACATTTATTTCAGTTCTTTATGGTCATGCTTGTTACAAAATTCACAAATATGGCTTGACAAGGTTTTTGAAAAATGCCATTAGCAATAGCATTAGTAATAGACCAAAGACTATTAATAAAAAAGATAATGGCCATGATAAACCAACTAGCATATGTTGTGTTGTGGACACACTCGATGCTGGGATGAAAGGAAACTGCTCAAATAACTTATTTAGTGAAGTCTACCATTTAACCAGCAAGATAAACCAGGACTGGAACACAGTGTCCATGCTCAACTATGCTGGTAAGTGCTAGTCCAAAACACATAGTCTATGTGAACATATGCTAGTCTTTTTTAGCAGTGTTACTTGTATGAAGACTTGTGCTAGTCATTTAAAAATGTGGTTAGCTAAGCCTCAAGCTCAAAATGTTTTTACATACTGTATTTTTAGCTCTTACACTAAATTCACACAATGCTCAGTGTGAGTGTGCTTTTTTTGTTTATTTTCTCAACTCAGGGCATTAATGCTTGCAACTGACATGAAAGGCAGAAAATGTTGGACACACCTAATCAAATAGGATGACCACTTGTTTAAAAAAATGGTTTAATGGTTTGTTTTTTCCTGGTGAGAGTCAAGGTAAAGTTGTCATAGTTTTCCCCATTGTGTTTTGCCATTTGCACTTATTTGTATTTATAACTTCAGCATGGCCAGTTGTGCAGTCTGAACAGGGGTGCTTAAAATACACTAAAAGCTACTCAGTTAATTGTCTTACCCACTTATCATGGCCTGAGCCACAGGGGAGGGTCTGGAGCCTAAGTCAAAATTCACTGGGCCGACGCATAAATACTCCCCAGTAAACCAGTCCAGATTTAAAGCCTTGACTGGGATGTGTTTGTTGGGTTGTTTATTGTTTATTTAGCATATTTAAAGTCACTTTTTAGCATTAAGACTCTCACTTACACACTATCTCTCTCTCTCTCTCTCTCTCTCTCTCTCTCACACACACACACACACACACACACACAGTTGTGCCAATTTAGCTAAATCAATTAACTTCATGCATGTCTTTAGTCTGTGGGACTAAAGGACAGAACAAGCAGACTCCACACAGAAAAGACCCAGACCAGGGTCCACCTGGGATTGAACACAGGACCTTCTTGTTGTGTGTCTGGGATTTAAACCCAGACCATCAGGAACTGCCTGCCTCTTATTACTGAGCTATATGAGCTATGGGAACAAACATATAAAATATGTCTACTAATGAAACATTAAAAGGTTAGTAATTTGAGTGAGACTTTAGGGTGCATCATCTGGAAATGTTATGTTAATTTGTACTAATATGATTTGAAATATATGTATTAAAACAAAGTTCAGTAAAAGCTGTCACATTTTCCTACTAAGTTAGCTTACGTGTATTCAGAAAATCACATCATACTTCTGCAGTGTGACCAGGGATACCTAGGTTCCCTATAAGGCTGTAGTTGATATGAATGTATTGTGTATCCATGTAGTCACTAAGGTAACACGGCTATAACATGCAGGTTTGCTACTTGCTACTGTTTAGCACTGCATACAGCATGTCAGGCAACTTCAACTTTGTGGCTCTTTTCCATCTGAAATCAAACTTCATAAAATATTTTTCTGTCATTTTCACACAAACATTACAGTCAGTGCTAGCAAGAAGAGCTCATGACGGCATTAAAAATTAAATATCCCATAATGAAATATCCCCTCATTTTCATGAGCAGTTGAAGTTCCCATGCCTCTAGCCTTTGCCCCAACAGGCGTCGTGGCACTAACAGCTGCCCGATCTGATTGTGTGTCAGGGAAAGGGCTGTGTAAGCAACAGGAAATCAGTGCTCAGGTAATCTAGCAGGAAGCTTGTGGCTCTGACCGCACCACAGACCGACCTGCTTTTCATTTGCGTGGACGCTCTCGTCAGACATTCACTACACAAACACAGGACAGAGACGAATATGCAAGCAGGACACGCCAGTTACTTTTAATAACCCCACTCATTGCTCTATTTACTCAAGTATGTAAAATGTCTCAAGAAAGACCCGCAATATCTTAATAATTCTACTAACATCTTCAAATTCTTGAACAGTTTTGTTTTTAATTGCAACAAATTGTGCTACACAAATATCACAAACTGTGTAAAACATAAAACGACTTTTCAATTGTCAACTTAAACAAAATGTTTAAAATCAATTTATCAATGATCAAATCTAATCTCAATAACCAATTGCAATTATTAAAAAAACTGTTGACATGAAAATACTTGTCCTAATTAATAAACCTACCCTTTTTATTGTTAAGCCCAACAGTAAATTACCTTAGGCATAATTATATTTAATTATACTATACTTAAAAAAGATTTATGAACATAACTTTCATAATTGCAGCATTTATACTGATTAATGACAGTTATCATGTAAGGGGGTAATTTATAGGCTGTAAGTCAAATAGAGTATGGTTTTGACAACATCTAAAGTAGTCAAAAGTATATAGACACTCTCCTAATGAGTCAGATATTCAGTTGGTAGCTAAACTGGTTATATTGATGAGCTTAGGGTAGGTACACAGTGCAGGTGAAAATGGTCCACATCTGATTTACTGTTTGTATTTTTACTGTTATTATGGCGTTCTCAAACTTTTTGTTTAGCACATGGCCACAATCCAAATTGTTAGGCACATAATAATGAGAACAAAGAGGGGAAGAAGGCCAAGATTTTGATGACTTTTGGTGAAGTCATGGCTGGTACGGTGTGGAAAGACTGTCTGGATGCTCAAGAGTTATTCAAAGCTTCTATTAAGTTTACAATGCTGGAAGGTTCTGGGATATCCTGCAAGGTTTGAATTCCTATCTGACTAGGCCGAGGTCACACTATCACATAGAAGACACGTATCTGATTTTAGAACCACACATGAAATGCCCAGATTGAACTTGAAATGGTATGTCTGGTATGCTCACAAAAATGAGATTTCATTTTGAAATATCCCCTACTTTTTGTGAACAGTATAGTTCTGGATTTGTATTATCATTACACTACTTCATAATTAAGCCAGTAACCATTTTATTTGAGCCAGTGTTACACTATGTGATTTTGACCTTGATTATAACGCCAATTCTCAGTCTAGTAGAGACTGGGCAATCTGAACGAGTCCATCCAATGAAAACTGACCATGAAACCTCATGTGTTTACTTTTTCTCCTCAAATGTTTGTTTGAGGGAATAAAAATAGAATACTATATGCTATTGATCAGGGGTTCTCAACCTTTTGCTAACTGTCCCCACTAAAAACAGCTTGTGAGGTTACATGCTTTATTGTTATTATTATTACTATACTACTTACTATTACACTACAGTATTATATTAGTGTCATTATACTATTACTTATTAGTATTATTATTGCTGGGCATTTGCATTTTTTACAGAAGCCTTCTTTCATTTTTGTTTGGTTGTGAAAAATTTCCCCCAATAACGCAGCAGAGCCACGCACAAGCGTCGGTCCAAACACAGTTTTACTGAAAGGCAAGAATCTGAGTAAAACGGTAGCAGCGGAATAGCACTATGCACAACACCAGGAAGGATGAGGCAAGAACGCATGGTTTAAAGATCAACTACAGAGAACTAGAGTAAATTGTGCTACCACGTGTGTTTTAATTGGTAGATTTGAAATTAAACTGTGGTTGATTTGCTTGCTATAATAGTCCAACCACTTGCATCTTGACAACGGGGGTGGGCGGGGGTCTGCTGCATCTCCTTTGTACTAATAACCAGAGAGTCTGTGATTTGTCATGATTGGTTAATAAACTCAGTGCATTCCAGAGGCCAGTTCACTAAAAGATCAAGTTAAACTGCCTGCTCTTAGCATCGTTGTTTGAGAGGGCCCCAGGGTCCTTTTGTAACTCCTGGTAGACAGCATGTTTGGCACACTGGGAGGGGTTAGGTGGGTTTCACCAGGGCCCCATACGACCCACAGGGGTCATGAGGCCAAACGCAAAAGTGACAATGTGGATAATTGCCGGCTAAAGATAATGGCCTGCTGAATGAGATCAATTACTTTCCATGGATGGTGAGGGAAAAACAGTGAGCTGAACTCTGACCCTGCAAGATGTCTACTGGTGCGGAACCGTGAGACATGAGGATGTGTGGCTGACAGAGAGGACACACACACACACACACACACACACACACACACACACACACACAAACATCACTTTATATGAAAATAACTCATGGAAATGTCAAGTGCAAATGACACACTTAGAATCACACTAATATGGATACCCAGGCTACCTGTTGTCTTCTTTCAAACAAAGGCAGTCCAACTTTAAAAGAAACCTTTTGTTTAAAGTATATTTCCATCTGGCACCAGAACAGAAAGGACTATCATCCATCAAGTGACTTATCATTTCTCATCATCGCTTATCACAAGCCACTTTATGCCAAAGATGCAAAGCATCAAAGTGTTGTTATAATAGTGAAAAAATGGCTGCAGAAAATGATTTGCATCGAGAGGGCTGTCTATGAACGTCTGACGCACGGCTTTACGTTGAACAAGCTCTGACGTGCATCTTTGAGAACCTCTGTGTAAACTGTGGCTCACTGGCATTACGGGAGATCGCTGATAACCATGAAAAATCTATTCAAACGAGACAAGTTCACAAGTGTTTCCTCAGGCAGAGATGAAATATTTGCTTTTTAATCGTTTATGCCGAACACACATAGTATTACGCTGTATATACAGTAGTTAGTTAACATTTGGTAAATGTTTCATATTGAATAAAGATGCACGATAGAGGGTCAACAGATGACACGGTGGTGCAGTGGTTAGCACTGCTGCCTCAGAGCTCAGAGAGTCCCGGTTCGATCTTGACTCTGGGCTCTGCCTGTGTGGAGTTTGCATGTTCTCCCTGATGTTGTGTGGGTTTTCTCCTGGTACTCCAGTTTCCTCCCATAGTCCAAAGATATGCATATTAGTATGTAGGAAAGTGTGAATGTATGTGTCCTACGACGGATTGGCAACCTGTCTATGGTTGTTCCTGCCTTGCGCCCTGTGATGCCAACTAGGTATGTGCTCCCTCATCAGACCTACTAGGATAAGCAGATCAGATAATGCATGAATGAATGAATGAATTAATGATCAATGAGGGTCAAAGCTTTCAAACCAGATACGAATGAAATAATTAATGAACACATTTATATTTCAGTTAAATCTACATTTATCTATAGAATTGTTTTTTATATGACACTGAAATATATTTTAGTGTAAGTCTTACCAGCATTACATTTGTTGTTTTAGCATCAGTACAAAACATATCGTCGACAACTGGACCCAAAACTTTCAAACTTGGATTTCTCACTCGGTGATGGGCCGATCCACAGTTCTGATCCAATTCCAATACTGGTACTTATTCTGAGGAAGGATGGTCTTTTTTTATTTGAATATTATGAATATTGTTGGTACTGCATAGGGTTGAGTATGTTTGCATTTAATCAATTCCGATTCTGATTCTTGTTATCGATTCCAATTTTCTATACTAAAAAGATTTAAGAAATGTGTCAACTATTTAGCTATATAGAATATGTGTTTCTGATATTTCAACAAAAGTAATCGCTTTACAATAAGCTTTTTTATTCCCATTAACACCTATTATAAGTAAAAAGCCTAATGGGGCTTAATGTTCTACATCAGTAGCCTAGAAACACCAAATTTCTCTGAGCTACTGATCATAAATAATCTGTACTATCTCTCCTGCTGAAATTAACTTGATGAGTAAAATAGGTTTAAATGGAAAGATAAAAGTTTAATGTAAAAATGATTTCCTTTTGGATCATGGGTTCATCATTTCAACAGGAAAGTTTATTTATCAATAGTAGTAACTGATATATTTTTTCCTAGGACATGTTTGAGCAGTTTGCATTAAGATTTTTTAGACTTCATTTTTTTAGATCATTTTAGAATTTTCTGGAGACCAAAGTTGGTCAAACAAGTTGGTCAGTACAATGCTGAAGCATGTCATGATGGCACTTAGGATGCTTTGCTATTTTAGAAGTGAAATGTCCTTTACAACAGATCAGCTTTACGCATTACAGTATTTAGCATTTTCTCTATTTTCTGCTAATGATATAGCAAAGTGTACCAAAGCGTTGGTAGGAACCGATAAGTTAAATAGAACTTCTATTTTCTTAATGGGTATCTGTTAAGAAATGAAATCTAATATTATTTTTTCACTTAGCTGCAGACTGAAGGTGCCTAGTGCATATTATGAGACGTGTAAGTAAGTGGATCGGCCTCATCCGTCTTATATCCAGTGAGTAAATCACGTCAATATCAGACCCAATACTATGATCTATAATCGGATCAGACCCATCTCTACTCCACACTACTATTTTCCACTGTATATTTCCATCTTTGTGAGCTTTAGTATAGTGTTTTATACTGAATAATGGTGTCTTGGCTGATCTCAAAGGGTCAACTTAAAACTGCCAGATGATGCTAGCAACAGCAACCATACCATGGTCAAAGTAACTTAAATCACCCCATTCTGATGGTTGGTTTGGGCCACCTTGACCATGCCTGCATATCTAAATGCACAGAATTACTGCCATGTGATTGGCTGATTGGATATTTGTGTTAACCAGTAGTTAAACAGGTGTATTAATTTCAGTATTATATCATATTCATTTGTATGGATCTCCTAATGCTGAAGAGAAAAAAGATGAAGATGTATGTACAGTGTCAATAAAAACAGAACAACGTTTGTGTGTGTGTGTGTGTGCGCGTGTCTGTCTGTGTATTTGTTTGGATCTTGTGTGCAGTTTTTAATTTCAAACCTTTTAAAAGCACTAAATGCTAAACTCAATTACAGCAAAAGAGGTCATTAACTAAACCTCTAAAGAGTGTGAGTTTCACTGAGTAACTCTCTCTTTCTTTCTCTCTTGGCCAACCCAAATCATGCTCTGAGGCTGTTTGCTCTTGTCTGTGTTCCCTTAAAAAACACGCCGAGCCGTTTGCTCCGGTATGTTTTGCCGCTGGATATATGAGCTCAGACGAGATCTATGTCATGTTCCTACACACCCTGACATTCATACAAGATGATCCTATGAGTGTGTGTGTGTGTGTGTGTGTGTGTGTTTATTCCTCTTTCTACCTCATATCTGTGTGCAGATTGTGTGTTTGTATTATTAAGTACTTGGAGGCAAAAGTTCGTGCAAATCAACGTTAACATAATAGCAGTTCTAGGTGTGCAATAAGCAGCCATGTCTAATAGGGAAGCAGCTTGTATAAACTATTACACATGCACTGTGTTCCAGTTTCTGTTTGAGATAATTACAGATACTGAGATTGTAAAATGCAATCGTTTATGTGTGCTGGAGACTGATTTTATTTTGATTACAGTCATTTTACAGTAAAACACGATTTACGATTGAGTGCTGTTAGTCTGAGTTTCTTAACACAAGCCAAAACATTAAAACCACCTGGTCTGTAACAATGTTAGTACTTTAGGACCCATTGCATGTACTTTTGATGTTAGACAGGAGTTGGTGAATGCAGAACCTCAAAGGGGGCAAATGCTGCACCGTGTTTTAACACATTCCTTTTATAAGCGTTAAACATTTATGTGAACTACACTGTCCATTCAGACCACATTGAATAAGATTTGTTGCTCCTACATATCAACGACCAACGGGTGCCAATACTTCGTCGTTAGATCGTGCTTTGCCCCTCCTCGGAACACTCGCAGTAGGTACTCAGGAGAACTCAAAAGCCTTTTTGTTTAGGAGTAGATCTGACCCTTCTGATCATAACGTTTTGTCCCTTATTAAATTAACTAATATTTTTACCCTTAAATATTTCTCCCACATCTGATATGAGAACCTACTGTTCACTGACTGCCTTATACTGTATATTTTAGAGTCCTAACTTTCTATGTAATGAGATGATCATGAGATGAACATTGTTATTCCATCTTGAGTTTTCAATGTTTTGGGTGATCACTGTACAATTTTCTGTTTTGTTTCAAATAAATTTCATTTTTTATACATCACAACATCATAACCACTCTTGGGCTTTCATTAGAGGTTAAAATGAAACGTTCCTACCTGCACATTAAATAATAAGAGCCATTTCTAACTCTTTCCCCTTTGTGTCTCTAATGCTGACAGGGCTGAAATATTTTGGCAGGTGTAGCAAACAAGAAAAAAAACACATTAATTCCACACATTATGGAGAACAAGTTTTTAAATAAACTAATCCTGTTACAAATACAAGTTATCAAAGACAGATGTTTACAGAGCGCCAACATGTTCACACAGAGAAATGGGGGTTTAATTTAATCCCGCAGTCCTAATAGCAGTGCTATCGAAATGTATTAACTACTGAACATTTTAGTTTTGAATGATGATTAAAACAGTGTTTATCTTTGTAATTATTGGTAATTGTATGTATAATATAGGGATGTTAAAGTGAACACACTTTCAATGCATCAATGCAATAATATTTTAGGGTCAATGTTTTTATTTTTTTTTTAACATATCCCATTTAATAGCTTTTTTTTATCAAAGTTGGCTCAATAACCAACTGAGGTCTTAACAACCATCAGCCAGTCATATTAAAGTCATATAAAAAGAACCAATTGATGCTCTGGATGTATGAGTAGAGGCGGAGTTTAAGGATAGGAAGTCTGTCATTCATGTGTTTGTGTATAACTAGCTTGTGTTTAACTACCTATCGCTTTCTTGTTTCTTCTTCCTTGTTCTTACATTTGGGCTACAGACTGTTCTAACTTTTTTGTGCAAGTGTTCATGACTCACTGCTATTTTGTAATAAGCTGTAAATGTGTGTGTGCCTGTCCTATTGTAAGTAGTAGCCCCCCTACCAGTATATTCTCTTTAACCTATATCAGCATCACTATACTGGTTTTCATAAACAGAAACCAGTCCCACCATGCCGGGGCCACACCAGAGTGCAGTAACTCCCTCCATCATTCAGTTATGTGCCTCGAAGGATTTTACGGTAAGGACACAATGTCTCAAATCTTTTACATTATTCATGAATGAATGCCGTTTGTAGCTTGATGCAAAAATAAAAAAAAGCTTTTAAGAACAGTCTCTAGTCCAATCGTGAGCTAAAAAGCAAGGAAGCACAGCCGGTTACGGTAGTTTGTTACACACGTGCACACACACACACACACACACACACACACACACACACACGAATGATAGCTTTCTGACAAAATGTAATTCCTGACTCCCTTAGATGCATAAGTGGGATCAGAAATGACCCGAGGGCTGTTATTCTTCAAAATCTCTAAAAGTAAACGTTTTTACACTTCCATATTTCAGGTATTCCTCATAAAACATGTTTGCGACTTGAGGCCATTTGAGTTTTTAAAAATGTTTTTATAAATTTCAAGACATTGCAGTTTTTCATAAGCGGGGTCAAAAAATGACCCCAAGCATTTCCTACAGAATCTCAGGCTTTGCTTTGGGAACCTTTGATTCTAACCAACTGTGACTGTCAGGATACATTTTCTGTCCCACCTACATCTGATGCCTGCAGTCTCACCACTAGGAGGTCAGGTTTGACACAGCAGCATACATGTAAGTATTATCTTCATTACTGATATTACTGCATTTGTTGTGTATAAACTCACTGGATTCATAATTCCTTGTAATTAAAGCTAACCTGTTAGATAAATTATTATATGATTATTGAATATTGATGTGTGTGTGTGCACATGCATGCCTGTGCCTTTACTTACATATAAATGCACTGACATTTACTTAGATAGCTACATACTAATTTATAGTTCTGTGTGTCATTCAAACATTGTCTAGATTATGTTTTCTCATCTAGACTATCATGGCTACTTGGACGCCAGCTAGGATACTCGAAGACCTTGCTTGAGCTATGATCCTGAACGGATTGGATGTAGAGCTCATTGGTGGGATTGATTTGGAATCTGACATCTCAGATGTAGAGGATCCAGATTATTGTCCACCTGGACATGTCAGACCGTCTGGGAACCAACTAGCCCCTGCCGAACTAGATTAGGCAGACATGGAGGAGTCATCCGAAGAGGAAATGGATATTGTGTCCAACAGAATGAGCTGCAAGGGCTCTTACTGGGCAGAGTTACCTCCCACCCAGGCTAAAACACAATTTACGAGAAGTCGGTCAGGGCCTGCACCTGGGTTTAGCACCATCTCTCCAGTGGATGCATGGAAACTGTTTATCACTGATGCTATATTAGAAGAGGTGTTGACATGCACAAACATGAAGGGAATAAGAGTTGCAACAAACAGAGGAAAAGCATGGAAAAATCTAAGCAAAGATGAGCTCATGGCCTTCATTTTATATTGACCATTCTTGCAGGAAATGAGAAGAACTGGGACGTACAAATTCATGTGCTCTTTGGGAGTCCTCTGGCCAACCCAATGTACAAGGCCAAAATGTCAATTGGACGTTTCGAAGATATTTGCCGTTTGCTGCGCTTTGATGATAAGAGGACCAGAGCCAGAGTTATAAATAACCATGTTACATGTAAAATTAGTCTTTTGTTGACCCAAATGTAATAAATATAATCACCTATAAAGACATTTTTAAAATTCATTGCAAAAACACATTTATTCTAATTGGGGTAATTTTTGACCCCACATATGGAAGAGTGAAGGTATTGGTTGTTCATGCATCCCAGGGCTAGAGTAATACAAAACAAAATTATAGGCTGCCAGTACGTTAATAAGCAATTAATATAGGAAATTTGTAATATTTATTAAGTAACAAATGGTCATTTCAATGTAGTGCAGTACTGTATACTGTTGACCGGTTTGAGTTTGTTTACGGCTGCATTGTCTAGAGTTAGAAGACTATTATCCAATTATAATTTATTTGAATTTAGAAGACCATGTCGTAAATGCAAATGGATGGATGCTTGGATGGTTGTTACATTACCTCTACGTATTATCAGTAATGATAATCTTAAAAATCATACTTAGATAAGACTAAGTCAATTTACCTATTCCTGTATTTATCAACATAGCACTCAATATTATTTCCATTATGTCTCATAGTAGTAAAAATGATAAATACATAATACATTTGCAGTGCTCAAAAAATATACAGAACCTAAAAATAAAATATTATTTATTTTAAAACCAATAATCACAAAATAGAAGCAATTTTTGGTAAATATGTATAAACCAATATAAAATGCTTCTGTATCTTTAGTAACTGCTTTGTTTTAGGTAGGGTTATGATCTGGACTATTATAGAACATAAAAGCATTAGAAATATAGTGGAAATATAGTAAGCAAGTTGCCAAGTACGATCATTTTCAAAATGTAACACCACCCACAAAGCTCTGGTGAATCTGACCTGACCCACAGAAGGGGTCAGGTTTTTGATCTTTAGAGGGACATTAAATGAGGCGCCGACTAATCCATCAATTCTCATCACTTTAAACAGGGTGAGGAAGAGCAGAAGAGCAGAGGACCTGATTACGACTGATGGAGTCACACCAGGGAGGCCCGAGAGAGCCCAGCCAAAGCTGGCTGTGTGTGAGTGGGTGTGTGGGATGGGTGTGTGCTCAGCTCCACAGTGGGGAGCTCCTGCAGCTTTGAAGTAAACAAGATGGATATCTGCCATGTTTACATTTTAATTTGGTGCCAAATTGTGGAAAGATTGGCTACAAATTGAAAAATGAAGATCAGGTGTAGGGCACTACCGGAGTGTGTGTGTACGTGTGTGTGTGTACGCGTGTGTGTATGAGGCTGCATAAAGTTTATATATCATCATGTGGGCAAACTGTCTCTAAAAAGGATAGAAAAAAACTGACATTTTACTTTTACTTTTCATCAAGGAAGATCTTATTCTCTTATAACAGGTACTGTAACTTAATTTTTTTTAAAACTTAAAGTACTAAAGTTAAGGTTAGGTTTAGATGTGAAAGTAAAATCAACCAGCTACAGAAATGTTATGCCAAAGCAAAGTCTTCCCAATGAAAACAGAAAGACAAATGTGTTTATGTATGTGCGTGCCAATTTTCTTGCCAATCAGTCATATGGGGACAAGTGTGCATTACAAAAACGCCTGTTAAATGCTAAATAGAGCAAGTGATATAACACTAAAGTGTTTGTTACTCTGCCATTGATGTGAATTGAAGTACAAATTAATTAGTGCCTGTATAATATTGTCTTAATAGGTTGACATATTTGTGATATTTCATGTTTTAATACAATATTGCTCTCTGTGTCATTCTGTAGGTTTTCTGTACATTGTACAGTACTCTAAAAATAAATAGGTTTAATATTATTAATTGTAAGTCTTTATTTGGTGCTTGGGTTTTACTGCTGTCTAATATACTAGATCACCACCATGAGGTTAAAGTAACGGGTCTGCTATGGAATTGGTTCGGAAATCACACGAAAACACAGTTGGCTACATCAGGAAATCACCCTCCTCCATCAAGACCCGCAATGAGCTTACATTCTGTGATAAACTTATGCCGTGTACTCCATGGATGAGCACTAGAGCTCAAAAAGGTTGGGGTCAAAATGTGAGGAAAAACCGAAACAAATAGTAGTCAAAGCACAGTGCTGTGAAACATCTTAGGCATTGCATAGATTCCAACTTGGTTCCAACAGATTGTAGTCCATTTGTTTCTTTACACACTTTGCTCCTCTGTTCTTTAATGATCAGGTTTCCCAAAAGGACCAGCACAGATCAGGTACTATTGTGGGTGGTGGATCATTCTCAGCACTGCAGTGACACTGGCTTGGTGGTGGTTGCATGTTAGTGTATGTTGTGTGTGGTATGAGTGGATCAGACCTTCATCAGTATCCAAAGGATGTTGCCTACATGATGCTGGCGGCTGGACATGGTTGGTGGACCATTTGCAGTCCACCAGTGACACGAGGGTGCTTTAAAAACTCTGCTGTGTCTGATCCACTCAAGCAGCACAACACACTAACACACCACTGCAACATCAGTGTTATTGCAGTGCTGAGTGTGGATCCACCACCCAAAATGTGGTGGCCGTGACCATTGGTTGAACGAGCTAAAGGAAAGTAACAAAGTATGTAAAGAAACAGATGGGCTACACTCTGTAATTGGAGAAATAAAAATGCAGTGACCGCTATAACTTTAAGAAAGAATAAGCCAAATATTGTACATCAGTTTAATGATTAAGCACCTGGTATACTAATTGAAAGTTTGTGAGTTATATACCAGTTTTACTGAACTGACAGTACTGGGCAGGGTAAGCCTAACCGTAAATGGCTTAGCTCTACTGTCACGAAGACACACCTGTATTTAAGAAATCCCCACCCAAATACAGAAACCTAAGTGTACAAATCCAGAGATACATCTGCACTCAGTTATAACATTTAGTATTAACTCCCCACTAAATGCCCATAAGGCAGGTCTGAGTTCAGCCCTTATAGAGAATTCTGCTTTAACCTTAACACACAGCATTTCTCTTATGTAAGTGCAGGTGGAAGTGCACTAAGCCAGCTTTCTCTGTTTTTTTTAGCACGTGCCTGATGCAATCTTATAAAACCCATTCTATACATCTTTGTCACATATTCAAGAAAGCCATAACCGTGTTTATTGAGCACTGTAAGGCATGTGGATGTGAAAGTGTGTGTGTGTGTGTAAGCAGGTGTGTGTCACAGTCCTCACCAGTGCTGCTTTAAGGGACATCTTGATTCCATTATGGAGAGGTGGAACCGTAATCATCTGTTCACTCAATCATAGCACCGCACAAAGGTGGATGGAGAAATGAAAACCAACAGGAAAATCCCTGCCAATACATAGTAATCCTAAAGAAACTGTGATAAGTACAACTAAAGCACTAAAGGTAATGCCCTTCATTGTAGAACAGACTGGAAACCTGAATGTGTACATATACTGCTGGAAATATTCCTTAGAGATCTTGGCCATGATTTACATGATGGCATCACAGAGTTGCTGCAGATTTGTCAGCTCGACTACACAAGATGCAACTATCCTGTTCCACAAAATGACAAAGGTGCTCTATTGGATTAAGATCTGGTGACTGTGAATGCCTTTTGTGTACAGTGAACTCATTGTCATATTTAGAAAACCAGTTTGAGATGATCTGAGCTTTGTGACATGTGTAGATGGTGGTGTACACTGTGGTCATAAAGGGATGAACTTGGACTACTCGGTTGGGCTGTGGCATTAGGCAAGCCAAAGTGTACAAAGAAAATATCCCCCACACAATTACACCATGAATCACCTTGGCCAATGAGGATTTATGAATCATCCGTGAATATCACGTTCATCCAAAATTCTGTTTCATTTAGCTAAGTTCTGACAGTTCTCTCACAAACGCCAACTCTGATACTGCCCATTTAATTGTTGTTTTTTATATATATAAATTATGGTCCAGTACAATAACTATTAGGCCACCACAGTCTCGCAGCCCTTTAATAACCTTCCCATTTTTTGATACTTGTACCAATTTTAGAGACAGATGAATGGGAACAACCAAAATCTTTTACCACACTCTGTGTGTCGGATGTCCTTCTTGAAGGACTTTTAGAATCCTTTCCATTATTTCAGTTGAAGACTTATTTGTTAAGGCTTTGTTTTCTTTCAAGTAGCCAACGTTTGTAAACATTTAACTGTGGGTTAATTTGCATTTTTTTGGACACATGCCATTATTTGTTTTAGAAATGCAAATTCAAAATTGATTCCACAGTTTTTCCCTCAATATTAAGTGATTTCATATATTTTTCCTCTAATAAATTAGTTTCACGTTTTCTTTAAGAAGCCAGTATATTTAGCTATTTTAAAATTATTTGCTGTCATATCTCTAATTTGTTTATTAACTATGAAGCAAAAAATGTATGAAAATGCTTAAAGTGTGGTTAGTAATTCCATTGTTTTCGCCCGAGGTGGTACTGATCCAGTGATTAACAAGAAATATTGTTCACAAGCAACATTTTGGTGACTCTGTACTGTATACTGTACTATATGAATGTAGCTAAAATAGAGAAATTCACTCAGACAATGTGATTTTTATCTGTATTAGAGAAAATAAACTTTTACCCAGATAGGTAGTTCAAACTGCTAAACTAAAAAATGATTGGAAGCATAAACTGAGTAAAAGATTTTGCAAAAAATGAAATGATTGTATTGTTACATTGCAACACTGGCATTTATGTTGAAGTGATAATCATGGATGAGACAATGATCTTCTCTCTCTCTCTCTCTCTCTCTCTCTCTCTCTCTCTCTATCTCTCTCTATCTCTCTCTCTATCTCTCTCTATCTATCTC
>JAVSBV010000127.1:7735607-7746123 GCA_033117975.1 Parotocinclus spilosoma | reverse complement strand
TATATATATACACACATATACATATATATGTATATATATACATATACGTATATGTGTATGTATATATATATATATATATATATATAGTACTCCTATGTATAGATACCTATATAAATATATCTATAGGTACTCCTCATTTCAGATGGCTTGACTTACGATAATTCAACTTTAGGATGGAATTCCGATATTAAACATAATTACACAGTCAGCAAAAACTGTATAGTATATTTACAATTTTTGGGGGCAGGCGATATGCAATATAGATTGTATATTTTACAATCTATGATGCTAAAGGAGAAGTGCGTGATGTAGGGAGCTATGTTTGTTTCTTTATTTACCTTATTTACCATCACTTCAAGCATCAGTGGCCTTAGATTATTTCAAGACAACTCATAAATATTTATACACCAAAGTCAATTCTAATTTAGTGAAATCAATTGACCAAACACGCATGTCATTGGACTGTGGAAGGCAACTGGACCACCCAGAGTAAACCCTTGCAGACACAGGGAGGACAAGCAAACTCCACACAGAAAGGACCCAGACCACTCCGCCCTGGGATTTAACCCAGCACCATCTTGCTGTAAGTTTAGGGAACCCTGTGTCAGGAGTGATGGGAAATGTAGTGAGGAAAAGCCACCTTAAATTTTTTTTTTGTTTGTTTTTCACCTTAAATACATTATTCAGAAATTGCATAATATATTCAATACATTATCATAAACTAATTAGGAATTAATCTTTATGTTAATTATTTTGAACTGTAGCTTAGTGTACGTGTTTTGAGGGTGTTTTTTAAGGTACATTATGTTATGACACACACACTGTATATTATAGTACGTCGTCTGACTCATTTTACTGGGATAAACGCTCAAGAAGAATGATGCTGTGCTGTGTAAATTCGCAGAGGTAAAACGTTTTATCCTGTATTGTTGAACAACATGACATCTTTTCAAAGCCTTGAGTAGCCAACGCTTTTAGTCAGAGCAAGTTTAACAGAGTAACGGCAGCAGCAATATTTTAAAAGTCAGCCACACTGCAGGCAATGTAACGATGGCTCATAGCGCTATGTTTTGACCACTTATAATTGTACCAAAGTACCTAAAGTACATATTAGGCAAGCAAAGACATCAGTTATATTACCCATAAACAAATGTAACACAGTTAATACAAATCTCTTGAGTGTTTAGTTGTGGCCCTATGACTAATTGGCAAGCACAGGAGTACAGCTGTGACCCTCTAAAATGTGTGTGTGCTCCAGTACAACAAGTAGTCTACAACCTGAAATGTACACAGCAGGGGCCGCATGACTGGAGACCACAAATAAAAATGGAATGGAATTTGCATATTTTTCTAGTTTAATACATAGTTTTTCAACTAGAGTGTGATGTTGAATATTAACTTTTTGTTTTACATTTCAGAACTGATTAGTATTTGGTATGTTCCCGCTTTTACCGTGATGACAGCATGTTACTGAATACTTGGCTTTCTGTGTCTTCAAGTGCCCCCATAAATGGTTAATGGGGCTTAGGTCAGGTGTAGTAAAATCCATGACAATCAGCACTCCTTGGTATTTTATGCTATTTAAGGATCAGAACCTTTCTCCAAAAAAAAAAAAAAAAAAAAAAAAAAAAAAAAAAAAGAGGTTTTGAGCTTTAGGGTTGCTGCTGAACACTAAATGAGAACTCCTTTTTCTTACCGTTTAGGGGTGATGGAAATTAATTCTTCATTTTTGCTGTTAAAACATTATGTTTATACCATATACTTTCTATGGTGTTTATTGTTTTTCAGTGTATCCATGATTTCCATTACAAAAAATAAGTTACAAAAACTTTTTACTTTTATTTTTAGGGTGCATAGACTTGGTTTAGGACAGGCCTATGCAAACAGGCATTTACACCAGTGTCCTAGACACAATATGTACTTATTATGCACTGTTAATACAATTAACAAAGAATGTACTAGAATAAAAATGTTAATAAGAAATTGTAAATTAGACTGAAATGATTTCTCTGAATTTAGTAACGTTTGTGTTGTGGATCACAACTAATCTGTATATATACTGCCAAATTCTTCTTTGATTTTATTATTGTTAAATATTATACCATTTATTTTTATTTGAGTCGTAAGTCAGTTGGAAAGCTATAAAATGTTAGTCCTTACACTTAATAACACTTAGGATTCTTGATCAAATGTGACTAATATGCTGTGCTGCTAAACCGATTAAACTTGTGGTTGCGCTTGATAGAAAAAAAAAGGTCCACTGTCAAATATATTCCTATCTAAAATATAGTGATAATAAATAACATATTTATTCCACCTTAGGCATACTGTGGTCAGTGAGTCAACATGAATCAAGCGTTTAGACGATGAGAGAGGGAAGAGAGACAGAATTAAAATGTCAGAGAAAATATAAGTGTGGCGCTCTGTCCGGTTTGGGTTTTTGGGCCAAGCCCGGGAGGTGAGCCTATCAAAGCAAGCCATGGATTCCCAGCATGCATCGAGAAAGCATTCATACATCGGAATGGCTCTGGATCACCCAAACAGGAAACTCTCGCGTTTCACCAATGCAAATCCTTCAATCTAAACAAGCCGAAGAGCTATTCCTGGCTTATTAAATCTGCCTGTGACATGACATTAATTCTTTGGAGAAACCCATGAGAACCGGCGCGTTACGATCTTAGACATGTTTGTCAATTACGAGTGCTGAGAGAGCATTTGGAAGCAATTTGACGCCATTAATATGAGCATTACTTCAATTGTAATAATTAGGGGTTAAACGCTGAGAGCATGTGCAAGGTATTCCTAGACGATGGAGTTACCACTGACGAAGCGCCTGTCAAACTCGAGGCGGCCACCACCCGGGTGTGCGTGCACCCCATTCCGTGCCCTTAACGCAGGTGCAGCTGTGAACGCCACATCTGGGTTGGGTGATTTTACAGACGAGCATGTCACCACGTTACAAGCTATTTACCACATCTTATCGGCGCCCATCGCGACCCGTGCACAACAGATTTGGTCATGTGAACCACGATTGGCTTGCACGGAGCAAACCAAATCACGCGTGTCGAGATAAATAATGCGCTCGGGCCTTGGACTGCTCTCGTTTCCTGCCTCCGCTCTCTGCGGTTTGACCCCATTATGACCTCCGTAGGGTTACAATGCTAAATGTGCTTCAATCTTTACAGGCTGTGTCGTGAGCTGTGACTTTTACAGGACAACCAGCCCTGGCAATGACGCTCAGCAAACCGCTGTCCTCCTCAGTCTTATTGTGCCTGTTCGGTCGAATTGAAGAGGACCTCCTTTTGCCCTTCCCTCCCCTCTGACTCCCTTTTAAGGACGTCTGCTACCAGAACAACGGCGAGAACAAGACCACCGAAGCAAATTCCTCGTCTCCAGCGGCCGACCCCGGAGGCCCATAAAAAGCCTTTTAAACAAAGAATTTAAAGAGGAGGGTTTGTGTAAACTGTGTTCAGGGTGCGCGGCGAGAAAATGAAAGCCGTGATTGTTCGCATTCCAACCGTTTTCGATACATAAACGATGTGAACGTCAGCCGTGAAAGGACCAGCTGTTAGTAATTTCTAGAGCAGATAATAATCAGAGCTTCATGCAAAGCAGTGTTCCTGTGACAGGCCTTCAGGCTCTCCACTGTGCTGGAAGGGGGATTTTGAGATGTCGAAGGAACGGTTGGTTTAGTTTAAATAACCTTGGAATAGGTGGGGGTTGGGGGGGGGGGGGGTTTGGGGGTACACCCCGCACCACCTCCCCATATACAGAAACTTATATTTGCCATATCTCTGGGTCCAGTAGGTGAACCAGATATAGCTTGAGGGGGGGGCTCAAGTTAACATGCTCTAAAGTACCTGCTTCCCATTACGAACACCATTTTTAATTAATGAATAGTGATGAGCTCTGTACCGATTCGCTCAAAAGGTGTACTAATAAGTTCAAGAAGATTTATATATGCTATAGAGGAATGAGCCCATTAACGCCCCCCATTGTGTTCTGGGAAATAGGACTCTGTCCGGATATTTCCACAGTCATGTAGTGTTTATGTACAACCCCAAATCAGAGAAAGTTTGGACAGTATGGAAAATGCATATATAACACACACACACACACACACACACACACACACACACGCACAGTTTTGATACATTCTTACTTTGACTTCATTGCAGACAGTATGAACGTGAAATATTTTATGTTTTGTCTGGTCATTATTATTTAATTTGTAAATAAACATCCATTCCTGCATTTTAGGCCTGCAACACATAAAAAAAATTGCGACAGTGCAATTTGGGGCTAGTAAGAAATTCTAACCATAAGGAAAATAATAATTAATGATGTGATTTTAAACAGGTGATGTCTCACAATTTGCTACAAATGCGGCATATAGGAAAGGTGTAGTCTTTCATGAGCAAGACTGCCTTCAAGACGTCATCTTTTCCAGGACGCCCAAGCATTTTTCAACTAGACAATGCAAAGCTACATGGTGCACACATTACAAAGGCGTGGCTGTGGAAGAAGAGAGTATGGGTACTGGACCAAACTGGCCTGTCTGCAGTCCTGACCTGTCTCTAATAGAGAATGTGTGGAGAATTACAAATAATAATAAAAAAAAACGTGACAACAACAACAACCCTGTACTGTACACATCTTAACAGTGTTTTTAGGAAGAATGGGAGGAAATAGTACCTAAAACACTAAGGGTGATAATTTAACGGTCTGTAGGTACAAGTCTTTTGTGTTGCCCAGATAACAGTACGGCAGAAATCTACCTGAAAACACCTAATTTCAAGACCACCACGCCCATCAGCGTTAGGATATTCTCAAGCTCTGTTACTATCTAAGCGGCGCAGGCAGAAGACCAGACTGTTGGTGGGGTGTAAAATAGCAATGAGCATCGTGGCACATCTACAGCAGGGCATAAGATCACCCTAAATCACTTGGTATCCTCTGTGCATCTTTTGGTGGTGAAAAGGAATGTCGACTTTACAAAGTGATATATGCTTTACTGTCCCTATCTTTTAAAATGTTGCAGGCCTGACATGCAGGAATGGATGTTTATTAAAAAAATAAAATTAAGTTGACCAGATAAAACATGTCTGTAAGAAAATGTAAGAAACATTTTCTTATACTGCATTTTCCATACTGTCCCAATTTTTTTTTTCTGATTTAGCAGTTGCAAATATACAGGGGTATTTCACAAAACATCTGGGTGCAAACTACATAAATGCATTAGAGATACCGCTGAAAACACGAGTGGACTGCTACCATATACACAGCATCCGAGGCGTAAACTGCTACACATATCACCCCCTCCAGTCAATACACAACACCATGCTTCTTCAGTTACAAGCACACATTAACTATTACACACACAGTACAATGGATTGTAAATAGAAATAAACATACCTTACTTCCTGCACACAAACAAGAAAGAAAAAGTCCACTGGAAGTAAAACAAATTTTCAGAACAGGCAAAACACTATTGAAATGACATTTTTCAATTGAAATATTATTTAAAAATGAATTGATTGATAATTAGAACAAAACTAATGACTGGTAAACATATACACTATACAAATACATTAACTGCAAAAATATTGCATATTTTTTGCAGAATTGTTTAGAAGATTCAGTACAGTTATAAATCTAGTGGATGTAATATAGATATAGTAAATATAGTATACAATCAATATACAATTCACTTTTACATAATAAAAGGTTAAATATTATGAATCAACAACAACAATAAATACTGTAATTTTGTATTATGATTATTATTACAAACTTGTATATTTTTGCTTTTGACAGCAAGGTGGGACTAAATAAACTGAAATAACAGTTTATACATCTAGCATCGAGATAAACCAATGAGAGAAAAAAATGTTTACGTGCAAGCAAGCAGTTTACATGCAGTTCATATAATTTGCACATTTGCACACATTTGTTTTACTGTTCAAACTGTATGCACTATAAGATAAGCCACCGCACAACTGGTAAATAAACAACAAATTACCCGAAAACTGACAGTTTTACCTGCATTTGTGAGGTGGGTGGGTTTGGGTTTTAAATGCTGTGTGTATCCGATATCTCCATGCATTCTACACATATGAGAGCTTATACTTAAATGAGCATGAAATTGGCACTGACAATCCACTGGTGAAGCAAAACAGTGAAGTGACAACATGCAATCTACATGAAGGTCAGTACCATCCCATCTACATGACATGGTAGTGTGACTTTCAACTTTGCATGGAATGATCTTTAAGGATTACCCAGCTATGAGGGAAATCTCAAAATCTTATTGGACACCACAGAGGAAGCAGCTGTGTTGGTAGTTCAGAAACATAACACCATTCTCCTCTTTGGCATCATGCCCACAAAGCTGCTGGCATCCTAAGGGGTCACGGAAAAAGTTCTCAGAAGCCCTCACTAGTACTCACTAGTACCTGATCCAGTTCCATTCTTTAGACAATAATAATGGGGGAGGAAGAAGAGCAAACAAAGAAAGGCGCTTAGACTTTTGTAACAAGCTTCAATTAAACTGTCCATATGCTAATGTGGTGTGGTGTGACAGACCATCTAGTATAAAGTGTAACTGACTGGAATGGATGATGTTTCATTATCTTTACTAAACTGATATACAATGGCATTTAAGCATGTACATCAATTACACATGATGTCTGATAAGACATTGGGTCCAGAGGTGTGTCATAGTGATATAAAGACATTATTGTAGCTGTTGTACTGTGTTGTTCCTATGATATAACCCCAAATCAGAATAAATGATCTCTTTAGAATCATTTGCAATAAATGCAAACAACAAATAATATGCACTTGTCGGTGACTGAGGATACAATTTATACAGACTTACCAAGATTGGACAAGAGAAGATTAGAAAAATGCTACATGGGCTGATAAGTTTTGTTTTCTGCTGCGAACTTCAGATGTTAGTGTCAGAACTGGGCATAAACAACATGAATGAACATGATGAACATCTTTCATCAGTGGTTAATGGATTGGGGCATATTTTTTGGCACACTATGGGTCTCTTATTACAAATTAACATTGGGTATTGTTGCAGGTATTGTTGCTGACATGTGTATCCCTTTAGGACCACAGTGTACTATCTTCACCGTGCCATATCACAAAGAGCAAATAACCTGAAACTGATTGTTATGTGAAGGAAGGGAAGATTCACAGCATGGATCAGCAGCTCACCTTATTAAATTTATGCCAGTTTTATAAGTTATGCCAGAATCATAAGGTAAACCCAAAGTTCTCAAACCCAGTACCTGCAAGGTATATCTAACAAAGTGGCCAGTGAGTGTATGCTGTGTAAAATAATTCTAACAGGTCAATAAACAACACCATAACAATATGTTAAACCTTGGTGTCTTTTTTAATAAAACAAAAGTCAGTAAATATAAGGGACATTTTGTTAGACGTTCTGGTTCTCTTTCACCATGTATATCCCTGCAGCAGAGACTTTTCCATTTGCTTTGATTAGCAGGTATTCATGCCATAGCATTGATCTCCATCCAGCATGAAGCTCTCTGATCAGTCTCCTGACAGGTGTGCACAGGATTAGCCTGATCCACTTATATCCCCTCCTGCCTAACTCCAGCATGGAATGTGTCCCAGGTGAAGTGTGAACTGCTGAGCAGGACCAATGCGAGACAGCTGACCTGCAGCGAAGAAAAAAGGTTAAAGGCCCAGAGGAAGCATCTTCCTGTCCTGGCTACCGCACCCATTTTCTCATGGCGTTAAAGGACTGGGGTCAGTGCAGAGAGCCAGGAAGAGGTCCATCCCAAAGGGTTTGATCAAAAGAGACAATTGGAGGCAGACAATAGGGACATACTTAGCGTTAGCCACCTATAGCTAGAGCATGCAGCATAGTGTTTGTGGGTATTTCGTTACATAAGGTGAGTAACTAAAACCAAGGAAATCATGTATAGTGATATACTGGGAACTTACTGTCTGCAAATATTATTATATTATATTATATTATATTTATACAGTAAAATTGCAGCTATTAAAATCAATTAAAATAATTCTGAACTTTAAATAGTATTACTAATTGGATATGGATGGCTAATTCACCTTATACTAGTATTAATTATATTATAGTAATTTTTTATTAATTATAGTGCCTATATTAACTAATTCAACTGTGACTTTCAAAGTATTTGTGAAACACAAAGTAGAACATGAAGCGAAGTCAGATTTATTTCTATATCATTTTTTTAACAATGGAGAATCTGAAATGGAGTCTGAAAACATATTTAGAAATTTAGCTTATCTACAAATATATAGGGCCAATTCAAAATTGAGCAAAACAGTGGAAAGGGAAAAGTCATTAAGCATTAAAAGTTTGGAAAGACCAAGATTCAAAAAGTGACCCAACCTCATTGGGTGTCTTAGAAGAAGGATGTTATTAATGATAAATGATAGATGATAAATGAAACAAAAGTTATGTAGTCAAATAACTTTATAGTAATAGTTAAAAGCAGGTAAATAAGTAAATACTAACATACAAATAATATGTTGAATAATACAATACAATAATACAACATTAAATATGTGCATATCAACATAATTTAGTCTGAAACAGATATCCTCATAATCTTAAATGCCTGGCTGGAAAGTCCATCATGGCCCAGTGTCCCCAACCAATCAGAGGAGGAAGAGAGTTACTGCCCTCTGCCATGGCCCAAAAGCTTGCAAACGAAATTATTAGTTGACCCGATAGCTGTTAGTGAAAAATAGGCATATATTTGACACTTTTTACTATTTTAATTTAATAGGTACATTTAGAGAAGAGAACATTGAATCTTGTTGTATTTGTACAATGACAGTAAAGGTTTTTGTTTTTGTATTTGCATTAATAAGTCTTAATTGAGTTCTCACTCTGTAATGCTTAGTTAGTTTTCCAGCAGCTAGTCATGTAACATCCCAGTACATGCTATACAGTGTATGACACAGTAAGTGTATACAAAGGGTATTCAAAGTCGAACTAAATAATAAAGAAGAAAAGAAGCAGAGACACAAAGCACCATGCTCTCATATTGAGGCAGCAAACACGGACAGCAGCATCTCTGACATGATCAGGCTCACACGACATGTCATACACAGAGAAACACAAAAATACAATGATTTGAACAACAGTGTGTAAAGTTTGGAACTTTGGAAATTGGAAGTTAGGGAATTAAATAGTTAATAATCAGTACCTGGTACAGGCACAGATATGTAATTGGTTTCACTCAATCAGCTTTTATTGCACTGTATAATATGATGGTAATGGCTTATGTTGTTACTAAAGATCTTTTACGTTACTATATATGGTCATTTTTAAAAACAAACAATTCCTGTTTGAAAGTACGAATTTATTTTTGGAAAAAATGGGTTTTGAAACTGGAAAAGGTTTTAGTATGGTAACATAGATATCAATAGCTGAATTAGATATACTTATACGAAACAAAATTATTCCGAATATCAAGTTTCAGGTTCCGCACACTATCTACAACACTATCATTTGGAGCACAGTGACACACAAACACGGGGATCATATAGACGCAGGTGGCTCAGGGAGATTATAGACAGTGAATGCAGCAGGAATGAAGAAGGCCAGAGATAGTGCATGGGTCTGATAAATCAGATATGGGAGATGATTCACCATGACCTGGATTGACTTGATGGAAAAAGGGATGGCGCTGGAAAGCGTCTGTGGAATGAGAGAGAAAGAGGATGGGCGGTATGGAGGGCACAGAATCTCGGGCGCCATTCGAGAGGATTTGTGAAATGTTATGCCGCCCCTTGGGCAACAGGAGTACGCGCTGGGGACACTGAGGCCACGCTGGACATTAATCACTCAGCATGTGTGTACATATGTACGTGCATGTGTGTGTATGCTGGTGGGGCCAAAGGGGAGCAGGTCAACAGCATGAGCATTAGGTGTCGTCCTGCATGTCCTGTTGTGTCTCGTGTAACCAGAGATAGAGAGAGACGGGGCATGGAGACAAAGGGAAGATATGGTGTGTCAAACAGAAAAGACACAGGGAGGAGTTCAAGCTCTGGAGCAATGGCTCTGAATGGGAAAAAGCTCCTGAAACATAATGACCTACTTCCATAAAACTAACTTTCCATGCAAAACACTAGTGCTGCATAGGATGTGCTTTTCAAGTCATATTTAGCGATATCATAACAGAAGTACAGGTATGTTCTGCTTAGGGGCTGCATTAACCTCTGTGAAACAGGATGCTAACCGAACTGATTGTTGACCATCCATTACCATAGTCCTTTATGGTAGTGTAATGTATATAAAGGGTACAATTACAGGAAACCTGTGCCAGAGCTGCTGGACACTAGTGGGTAATAAACAGCAATGGCACCACATTTTACACACATATATATATATATATATATATATATATATATATATATCATAAAAAGAAAGGGAACACTTGGTGTTTTTTGAGCAGTGTATATGCATTATATATCTGCATTGTAT
>JAVSBV010000127.1:7710163-7735507 GCA_033117975.1 Parotocinclus spilosoma | reverse complement strand
GTAGGTGAAAGCCGTAACACTTAAGAAGCTGTTGGATAAGATACTTTTGTTTGTGGAAGACAAAAATGCATTGATAGACAATAATACGGAACATCAGCCACATGAACGAACTCAGCAAGTGAATGTGAATCCACTTATATAGTTATAGGTTAGAATATACAAAAAGGGATAAACATCTACTTATAACAGACACACAAACCTTAGCAATGTGCATACAAAAGTCTATAAACACAACTGATTTGGAACATTTTTTTAGTCCAAATAACACGGACTCATCCGGTAAGGTAAAACACAAACACACAATTTGGTCTTAAATTCTGAAGCTTGTTGATCTGCTTGGCTTGAGCACAGTTAGTAGCCATTTTGCAAAGGCTGCATATAGTTGCCAGATCTTGCAAGAGAAACAAGCACCAAGTCTATAGAAAGTAGTCATTAATCTTTTATGAAGGAAAAGTAATCCTAGCAACCATGTTTGATTCTGTTAGCCAGTTCTGGGCTATGTGCATGCACAGACTGAGAATACTCAGAGCAAAGGTTAACATCCTTTTACTAAGCTAAATTCAGCTCTTTTTATGGGATTTCTTAATCTTATTTCCAGACCTTAACTTGATCTAAGAAGCACCAACCTCACGAACTGCAATTTTCAACAGCTGGTTCTTACCACTGAGTCACTGGCGCTGCCAAAGTACATTTGTTATAGTGTAACATACACCCACAGGCCACTTTAGTAGGTACACTTGTTCCTACACTCTTTGTCCAATTTCAGTTCCACTTACCCTATAGAGGCACTTTGTAGTTCTACTATTATAGACTGTAGTCTATCTATTTTTCTACATACTTTGTTAGTCTTCTTTAGTTAGGTCTGTACTTGCCAGCACACCCTAAGGACCAGCACAGATCAAGCACTATACTCTTTACAAAAAATATGGGATACTTCAAAATGAAATACCCCATTAAGAAATATCTTAACTTTAGTGATCAGGCTATTTGAATGGAACATTATCAGCACTGCAGTACCACTGACTTGCTAGTGCTGCTGGAGTATATTGAGTTATGTATTTATTCACTGTGCATTCTATTAGAAACAAAAACGATATTGCTTCACATTATAGATGTAAATTCTCAGACAGTAGCTCATCTGTCTTCAAGCAGTTCATGTTAGTCATCTTCTAATCCTTTATCAGTGCTTACCAAATGCTGCCTACAGGATGCTGGTGGCTGGAAATTTTTTGCCTAGTGGACTATTTTCAGTACAGTAGTGACACTGAGGTGTCCAACTCCTCACTGTCCGATCCACTCAACACACATTACCAAACCACCAACACATCAATGTCACTGCAGTGCTAAGAATGATTCACCACTCAAATAGTACCTGATCTGTGCTAGTCCACTGGGGGTCCTGACCATTACAGAACTAAGTAATGGTGAATCCAGTGGACTACGGTCTGTAACTTTAGGATTACACAGTGTTTTGTAAGTGAAAATGATTAAATGGACCGTGAGGGTAGAAACATGAAGGTTTACTTAATTAAGTAGTCAGGAGCGGAGTATTGTTTAAGAAACAGTGGTGGCTCACTGGTTAAGCCTCTGCACTACTTAACTGGAAGGTGAGATCAAATTTCAGCTTCGTCAAGCCTCCACTGCTAGGCTGTGGAGCCTACAGCTACAACTAGATCTTACAATGTTTTAACCCAGCTGGGCGCCTGCTGGGTTAAAGGCTGTCAGGGTAAATATATATGAACAGGTACAAGCACATGTCCATGGACATAATGGAAAGTTTGGAAAAGCAGGACAGAAAGCGTAAGCAACATTTGCCACGCATGTGCAAGTCATTTCATGGTTATGCATACCCTTTCAATGCCATTTGACTTCAACATCAATTTCTGATCTCTTCATCCCGTCCCTTTCCTTACTAACACACTTGGCTACCTCGAACGAATTTCTGTCCATGCTGTGGTCCAGACTAAGTCTGTGGGTGGTAATGGAAAAGGGGGTTGGGGTTGCTGTCCTGGCAGACAAATTAAAAGCTGTAGAATGAACATGGCCTGTGGTCACATGAGTTCTGCAAACTGTACCTACAGAGTTTCCATCATGTTCATCAAATACTGGTCGGGTAAAATGTCAGGTTGTTGCTATGCTTTTATTCTTTCGGACAGACATGGCAGTCCACCCAGTGGCTGACTCATGATCCCAGAACCACACACTAGCTCACTCAGTCACACTCACTCAGTCACTCACATACACAGTAACATAAAATTTGGGTTTGAGAAATGGCAAATGGAGATCTAAAATAGTGGCAGTCCAATACAATCGCATCATAAAACATCTGCAGCACAGTAGTGTCACTGATTTACCCCCACAAACGGTAAATACTAAAATGAGGTAAAAATGGGAAGAAAGGAAAATCAGGTGACACTGGTGAGAATGGAGAACTGAGTCTCAACACAGATTCTCATCACATTCCTAGGTCTCCTTAGCTTACCTAAAAGTTTTCAATAGGGTCAGTGTATTGGGATGGTCATGTCAAATGCTTTATTCTGTACTTAGTGAGCCATTTTGTGTGGATTTGGGTGTGTGTTTTGGATTATCATCCTGACTTAAGCTCCAAGCATGACCTAGTTGAAGGTTCTTGGCAAAGGCAGCCAGACAGCAAGGATTAGTTTCTTTTCTATATAACCATCCTCTCTTTATGCCAAACCAACCTCAAGTGTTCGTTGCCAAAAATCTCTAATCTTTCTATTGAACTTGGTTCCAGCCAAGGTTTCAGAAGTGTCTAGTGAACACCAGGTGCTTACTTTGTGCTTAGGCTTACTTCTGACAAAAGATGTCTGACATGGAGGTGGTGTCTGATTGTACATTTTTGAGACGTATTGACCCGAACATGCTACCATGTTCGTATTTTAATGTTAACTTAAGCCTGCCACAATGGCATCTGTCAGTAGTTAATGTGTCAGCAAATTCTGCTCATTTTAATGCAAGTCTATGGAGTGTGTATGTCAAGTCTTCAAACCCTTTCTCCTTTTCACATTTGGTTAAGCTGAGGCCTCTGCCTTAATTCTAAGAGTCATGTCTGGAGGAACCAGGCTCTGCTCATAATCTGCCAAATATCATGCCCACAGTGAAGTATGGTGGTGGCAAGAAAACCTGACCCAGAGCACTCTGGGTCCTAACCCAAACATTTACCTTAAAGCAAGACAATAAGCCTAAAACCCAGCCAAAGAAACACAGCAATGGTGTAGGGACAACTCTGTGAATGTTCCTGAGTGGTCCTGACAGAGCTTTTACTTTAACCCAATTTTATAGGGGCACATACAGAAGAATGGCAGAAAATCCCCAAATCTAGGTATGCAAACCTTGTTGTATCAAAGTGGATGGGTTCTAAGCACTGCCAAAGGTTACAAAAGCGCCAATTAATTACTGAGTAAAAGGGTCTGAATACATATGCAAATGCAAAAATATTTTAGTGTAGGGAAAAACTTGATTTCTTGTTTTATTGTTTTAGCATAAGGTTGCTGCATAACAAAATGTAAAAAAGTGACAATGTCTGCATTGCACAATAGTTTTCTTATTATCAAGGCCATGAACCCTAAATATCACAGTCCACTGAAACAGCACAGTATGCACATGGATGAAATATGACCTGCACCCATACCTTATGAATCTCTAAACATTTTACCTTGCATGACACATTCGGCTCCTATAAGATTTGGATTTTGGCAGGGGCTAATTGCATGTCCATTCATTCGTTATAAGCTTGTAAACGAACTTCAGGAGATGTCAACACTGACTTGTTCATTTGTAATTGAGTGACCTAATGCCCTATGATACACTGGAGGTGCCTTCGTAGAAGACAGGCTACGCTCTGTTATTCACCGAGCGTGGCTGAGACACATTTATTGCTCCACGGACTGAAGCTAGTCTTGCACACATTTTTTTTTAAAGAGCACCTGTGCCACATAAATCAGTAACAAACTCCGACCGACCAGTATGTTACATTTCTAATAAGCGTCACGGAGGACGGGGGAAAGAGGGGGTGGCGGGGACTCCATAAAGGAGGGGGCTGGGGGAGGGGGCTAAGTGAAAAAGAATGGCTACTGTATGGAGTTCGTAATGGAAGCCATGTGTGTATCGGCCATGGTTGGGCCTGGGCTCCGCTCAGCAGCACTAGAGTGTGTGGGTGAGCGAGTGAGAGAGATTTGCACCAAAGAAAGGAGAGTGGGCAGGCACATCGTAAATCCTGCTCGTTTCGGGTTCTCTCGTGATGTTCGCCGGAGCACTTTGGCCGCAGTAAGCAAATTGCATTTTGATTAGCAAACGTGCACCAGTCTGCTCCCAATCCGCAGCACGCACTCTGGTTTTTGCACACTCAACCACAATCCCCGTCGTCTGGCTGAACATGGGCCAGGCTATTGGGTTACCATGCCTCAATTGACCGACATATTCAGAGGCTAAGTACAACCTGCACTACCTAAATCTCCCAGACAAGGACAGAGTGACATTGGATACATTGATCTATGCCAATTACTGGATCTTTCAGTGTTTCCATGCCACATTAAGATTTCAGTGCATAATGCGGTGAAGGCTCCACATGTGCTTGCAATAGCTAACAGTGCAAGTCACGAAACAGACGATTTACGCCGTAAGTGATCGTGTCATATTATGGTCCGTGTTCCGCCAACAAACACGATTCTTTAAATTAAGCACAGATTGGGAATTGAAGATATTTTACAATCTTTACTATTTGCCAACTTTGTTTCTTTCAAAGAGCAAATTTGGCTGAAGGGGGTTTTGTGAATCCTGAAGGCAAACAGACAAAACATTCAGTTTAACACAAGTACTCTGTGTTACAACACATTCAATAATATGTGGACCAACTTGCCCCACATTAACATGTTGATTCTCTCTATTTGTACACTCTGAGTAGTGTTCAAGATTGTTGAAACACAGCTCTTTTTTCAAGCTGGGTAGTTTACGTGATAGGCTATACACCCAGCGATCACTTTATTAACGACACCACCTTGTTTCTTCACTTGCTGTTTTATCAGTTCTACCTACCATAATGTGCCACCATAGGACCGCATGTGGCTTTGAACTTTAGAGAAAGTAAGTAGAGAAACAGATGGACAACAGACTGTAATTATATATGGTAAGGAAACTAATAAAATGGGAAATAGGTGTAGAAAGTAAGGGTACCTAATTAATTTGTGACCAGTGAGTGTATAGACCAAATACTGAGTAGAAAAAACAAGAATATGCATATACTGGCAAATATCGGTTGTTACGACTATAAATTGTTTAAAAAGTTTTGACATAAGGATGGAAACTACTAACACCGGAGCTCAATTCTGATAGGTAAGCAATAAACTCTCTTTGGCTCTCCTGAAGCTACTGACACAGTTAAAACCAAATCTTTGGGTATTGTATTTTTTTAGGTATGGGGGTCAAATGGAAAATCTAATGAATAACTGGATTCTTACTGTAAGAATTTTGGGTTGCCAGGTTGATTGTTGGACTGATCAGAAAATCTTAATGTCTGTTTGGGAGGGCGGGTAGCTTGAAAGAGTTCCATCTCCTTGCACAGATCCTGGTAAAAAATGTAATTTATGCTTTCAATTAATAATTTAGATTAGATCACCCCATTACGGTAAATATATTTAATATTTTATTTATGCCGCGAGGAAAAATATGGTTATTGATGCAATACCTTTGTGTTTTAATCTCTATTAACCTATTGCCTTCTTTTAGGATCATAATGTATTTATATTACTGCTATAAACAATAATACTACATGCTGTTAACATTGTTATTCTGTGGTCAAAATGGTGTTTGGGCTGATCTTTGTGCCAAATTTGTGGCACGTGGGGGTGGCAGCTCACCACAGTATACCTGCTGAAGTAGACCTCACCATTGCATGCATCAGTTCCTACATTTGGACGCTCCACATAGGGAGGCAGGTCAATTAGTATAATGGCTCCCAAACCTTGGAACTCATTCTTACTTTCAGAAAGACAGCATGCAGGAGAAAATACCCAACAAACAGTCCCAATGCAAGAACATTTTGTGAAACTGCACAGCTGAGAGGGTTTTATACTGCTCATAGATGGCCAGCTTGCAAAAAATGACACACTTTCTTTGTTCAGCATTTATACTAAGGTAATTTTGGGTAACGTCTATGATGCCAGTCACTGCTTAACTGCCAACAGAGCAGCTGCAAACAATCAATCTCTAGCCTGTATTCATTATTTATTGTTACAAAACATGTCCAATTCAAATTTGCCTCGACTTCCTGCAAATGCCCATTATGTTTAGCCAATTTAGTGATGGATTCATGAAGAAGGTGGCTTATGCTTCACCATGGCCAAACCCATACAAACATTGCTCATAACAGTCTCCATTCTAGGTCTGATTCCCGACTGTGCTACAAAAGAGGTACCAAGGTTTTTGGAGGGTGAAAACATCTGGTGAAACGATATCTCACCCACTGAGCCTGGAGATACCATGCTTCTTCTTCTAATGCACCACAAGCCTCAGCATACACGAGTGAACAAGTAAAGTAGCTACAGTGTGTTGGGCTAGAGGGGTCACATTCCTGTCCAAGCAATATCCCTGAGCACTATGTCATGTTTATTAAGACTTAAATCAGAAGCTCCTAGGAGGACATGGTCTGAGTCCTGTTCCAAATGGCCCTATATGGGTGAAACTGCCCAAACTGCACACTTTTTCCTCATCCTGTCACTGCTGGCGATCTGATCTCATAAACTGGAAAGTCCTCCTGAGTCCAGTGCTACATAGCAATGGTGTGGACATGCTTGTGATTATTATAGGTTAATAGATCATTGCTATTATTACTATGACTCCAACTTCTGAGGTGCCTTTGTTACTTACTGTACAGTACTGTGCACATGTCTTAGGCCATTATTATATTAGTTGTTGTATCAATGTTAAAATGACCATACGTAACATATTACCAACAATTGGACCCAAAACTTTAATTTCTCACTCCATAATACTCGTTTCCACTGATTTTATTTCCAATCTATGTGAGCTTTAGTATATCTTAGCCTTTTCACCCTAGGCCTTTGCAAAAGTTTTCTTTTGCTGTTTTGGCTACACCCTTACCAGAAATACCATTCTTGATGAAGCTTATTTGAAACAGCAAAAGTGTCCACTTGGCATCCCCATCAAGCTGCCAGATGCTGCTCACTTTACATTGTAACCACTTTTTAATACTCCAGGCAAATTTTAACACTGTATATTAATTATAATAATGGGGGGAAAATATACTATATTTTGCCTATATCCAGTTGTCCATTAGTGCATTAAGCATACACGTATTATTAAATTTTCCCAGGAACAGGTCAAAATAAACATTTAGGGAAGAACATATAAAGAATATCACTTGTATAATTATCTCTAAACCTTCCATGTCAATCAAAAATGAACAGGATTTGTACATTTTCTGGAATACACTATACGAAATTACTCCTAGAACGCTAATAAAATAATTAGCTTGCGTTTCTCACAGGTCCATAAAGTGGGATTTTACTGATTGACACTTCATTCATGCTATTAAATATTTAAAAAAATGTTATAATAAATTGTCTTTATTTTATGGTTGTAATATAAAAAAGAAAAACAATCACATATGGCCGATATACCTTTGCTAAAACAATGGTTTCATCTTATGGTGGCCACAGTACTGTGTGTCTAGTTTATTTAAATCAGTCTCAAATAAACAGAAGGAAATAAACTAAGGCTGCTCACAAAAACATAAACCTGTATACTGCTCACAAAAAGGGGACACACAATTAATTTTAACAGTATATTACCATACTAAATGATGGTTTAATTCAATGCTCCATAATAACTACCTTTATACAATATTTAGCAGTATGTGGTTTGGGATAAAGCCTAATTTTTATGGCATATACTGTCATAAACCTGTCATGATACCATCATAATATAATTAAACATTGTTATCATTTTCTAATTCTCCCAGTCAGCATCAGAGCCAATTCCCAGAATTCAGAGGGTGCAGGAGACCCTAAACAGAGTGCCAGTCCTTTACAGGGCTAAGACAGGGTTACTGTGAATGAGACCCTGCTCAGCCCCCTCTCCTTCAGACAAATCAAGGGTGTGTGGCAAACAACCCAGCCAGAAAGCACTGCCTGGACTCTTGAGATGTGTATTTGGCAGTCTGTACAGGACAGCAGCCCGTGACAATATTATATGCATATGTTTTGTATTTATTTTGCATGGTTCAATTGAATAATTAAGTATATTTCTTACAAGGTTCTTCTTCTTAAAAGCCTTTCCATATGGTGCTTTGACTTATTTATGGAATCAGTGGTTTGAAATGTATAAATTTGTTTAAGTATGATTACTGAACTTCTGTATTCATCGCAACACTGCCTGAATCCCCAGGTTTTTAGGCTCCCTGTTTTGTAAGCACATTCAAAGCTGTGCCTCTGTAATGAGTGCGGTATTGTGCGACCTCACCTCTCACTTCCTGCCTCAGTGTCCCGTTTCTACTCCGAGACCACACATTTATTCAGCTTGAAACTATGCTGCTCTGTCACTTTCATATGCTGCTCTGTCAAAACCATTTTAAAACACGAAAATATACAGGCATGCTCGCGTGCACACTCACAGACGCACATAAATTTGCTGTGTGAATGGAGACGACAGAATTGTTTATGTAAAACATGTGTAGTAAGTGTTGCGCAAGGTTCTTTAACAATACTGATGTACTACATCAATGAAGTGTAATTACTGCCAAACACTATATATTAATGATCATAATGAGGGAAAATATATACTGAAAATCATACTACAGTGGAGGAAATTATTTGATCCCTTGCTAATTTTGTAAGTTTGCCCACATACAAAGATACGAAAAGTCTATAATTGTAAGGATTGGTGAGAGAATATGTAAAAGAAAATCCAGAAAATGACATTGTATACAATACAAAATTATTTATATTATGTACAGAAAACTAAGTATTTGATCCCCTACCAAACATTAAGAGTTCTGGCTCCTACAGAGCAGTTAAGAGCTCCTAATCAACTCGTTACCTGCATTAAAGACAGCTGTCTTAAATTTTCACCTGTATAAAAGAACCTGTCCACAGACTCAATTAATCAGTCAGACCTCTCTCTCTTTAACCTCTCTAAAATGGGCAAGATCAAGGAGCTGTCTAAGGATGTCAAGGACAAGATCATATACCTGCATAAGGCTGGAATGGGCTATAAAACCATAAGTAAGAGGCTGAGTAAGAAAAAGACAACTGCTGGTGCAATGGTAAGAAAATGGAAGAAATACAAAATGACTGTCAAATCGACCTCAATCTAGGGTTCCATGCAAAACCACACATTGTGGGGTATCCTTGATCATAAGGAAAGTGAGAAATCAGCCAAAACTACACGGGAGGAATTTGTTAATGATCTTAATGCTGGCACCACAGTCACCAAGAAAACCATTGGTAAAAAATTATGCTGTAATGGATTAAAATATTGTAATGCCTGCAAGGTCCCTTTACTCAAGAAGACACATCTGAAGTTTGTCAATGAACACGTGGATGATTCTGAGAGTGACTGGGAGAAGATGCTGTGGTCAGATGAGACAAATATTGAGCTCTTTGGCATCAAAACAACTCGCTGTGTTTGGAGGAAGAGAAATTCTGACTATGACCCAAAGAACACCATCCCCACTGTCGAGCATGGAGTTGGAAACATTATGTTTTGGGGGTGTTTCTCGGCTAAGGGGACAGGACTACTTCACCGCATCAATGGGAGAATGGATGGAGCCATGTACCATAAAATCCTGAATGACTACCTCTTTCTCTCTGCCAGGACAGTGGGTCGTGGCTGGGTCTTCCAGCACAACAATGACCCAAAGCATAATTAATAGAAAACTTATGGAGGGAGCTGAAAGTCCGAGTTGCCAAGCGAAAGCCTCACAATCTTAATGACATGTGCGCAAACCTCTTAATTAACTACAAAAAATGTCTGACTGCTGTGCTTGCCAACAAGGGTTTTGCCACCAAGTATTAAGTCTTGTTTGCTACAGGGATCAAATACTTATTTCTCACTACAAAATGCAAATACATTTATATATTTTATACAATGAATCGACTTACTTAAAAAAAGTTTTAAAAGTATCCAAACCTGTTTAGATATATAAAGTATTTATAATAATTAAAGCTGCTTTAGCTAGATTGAGTCACATAAGAGCTTAGTGTCAAATTAGCAATAGTGTTGTTAGCAATGCATCTTTTTTTATTAGCAGAAAAGCTGGCTAACTGTACTTAACAGCTTGCATCGTATACAGGTAAAATAACGTACAGTACAGTAAAATTTATTTTACATAGTGATATCGTTAAAAAGTGTGCTTTATTGTTACTGGTGTCAAAATATATCATAATGACCATATTAAGCAGACTGGCTAATACTCTACTAATGAAACAGCTCTCAAGATTCCTGAGACGTTGTGATTTTCTTTAGATTTTCCTCTGCACCCAGCCTATGCATTCAGCTAGGGTGTTCTGCTCGTGTTGGTATGGAAAGCATTGCAACTCGATGTGATAAAAGCCGTCCACTAAAGCATTTAGAAGGAAATGAGAACTGACATAGCTCGTAATATCAAATAGCTCTTAAATTCAGAAAGGATGTGTATGTACAAGACGAGTTATCTTAGGGAAAATAGATTTTATAGTGCTCGTTTTTAGCCCCAGGCAAACTCTGACCTGGGGAGAAAAAGATTTGAAACATCTTTACACTATAGAGTTACTTATTCCTGATATGTAACAGGTTTTAAGTATTGAACACTGCACCTGTTGATAGCGGGTGTCTTTTGAAGAAAAAAAAAACAGCCTCCTAAATGCAGTCCAGATCTGACGGAAGGTGGCTCAAAGGAACCAGTCAGTCAGACCCAGCTAGGAGTGGAACGCCAACGCTTGTGGCTAAACGGCCAGTGCTGACCTCTGACAGGTTGGAGGGTCAGGGTCATGGGCCTGCAGGTCGGAGGCGGGGTCACAGGCCAGTAAGGATAGAGGGATTGGATTGAAATGAGCTAGAGGGGGAGGGATTTAGGGTGCGGAGAGCTTCTCACCCGGGCAAGAGTTCAGTCCTATCACGGTGGGCCAATCTGTTCCAGACGCACCAAATGACACATTATTGGATCCAGACCTGACACGGGCGCTGTGTATATTACATTACCAGACACCGGCCTCACTTAAGGTTCATTACCTCTCCCCACAGGGAAAGAGAGAGGCATAGAGAGAGGGAGAGGAGAGGGAGCTATTATATGCACAGAGGCTGCTTTTCCTTACCCACTGCATCTGTGCTCGCTCTTGGTTTGCACCCAAATTTACCATGATACGTTCGTTACTTGCTCAGTAGGAGAGATATACATTTCAGAACTGGAAATAATGCCCCGTCTATTATACGCTCAATATAAAACATACACATTTAATCAACTAGTCATATATGCAAAGGTGAAGAGTAAAGCACCAAATGTTTATATATATATATATATATAGGGTTAGGGTTAGGGTTAGGGATATATATATATATAGATCCTGCTCGAAAAAAATAAAGGGAACACAGAGTTACATTGTGTTGTTTAAGTTTGAGCAGTGTATATAAAACATTTAAATTAGTAAATAAATGACAATACATGCACTATTACTTTTTTTATATTGGCTGCGGTCTCATATGTATAACAACACACAAGGCCACAAGTTCAAATTAAGCATATTGCACACTTTGTAAGTTCAACATGTGCAACCAATGGGTTAAAAGTCCATTTGGGATTTGAAATAGTTTGCATATTCAAATATTATATAAACGTAAATTAAAAAAGCAAATTTCCTTACACATTATGACAAATCATCAATGTCCCTGATAAAAATTTCCCTCCTTCAGATTTAGGTTTGCATAGTAAAAATAGTACTTGTTTAAGTAAGTAGTTTAATCCTTTTTATCTTTACATGTTATTATGTAAAGTGAAGAATTAGTTTGGATAAGAATACTTTTACTTAAGTGATAAATGTGGGTAACGGTGCGTTTTTGAGTAATACATTAGGCTATTGTACTTTTACTTGAGTGATTAAATTGGGCAAGACTTTTACTGTAGTAATTAGTGTGGGGAATAGTTCTTGTGGATGACTGAAAGATTTGGGTATCAGTACTTTTACTTGAGTAATTTGTTCAAGTAACAGGGCAAAGTAACAAAACATGTTAATTACTAGAGTAATACATTTGAACTTCGGTACTTTTAGTTGAATATCCTTTACTTGAGCAATTTGCTCAAGCAACAGTCCTCTTAGACAAGTAATTAAGGTATCATGGGTTAAAGGGATACTTTAACTAGAGTAAGGTTTTATTATACCCTCACTGTACTAAGTACTATGTCTCTGTACTTAGAAAATACCCAAACAGTTTATTTTTCTGTTTTGATTCATTTCTTGCTGTGTTAATATTCTCTTCTCTTCTTTCAGATGCTCTTTCCCTTGTTCTGGCCAAGCCTCGAGCCACACTCTCGGTGGGAAGCTGTCAAATATTCCCGGGACCAGTGCACCGTGGAAGCTTTTCCGCAGAACACCCAAGACGTTCCTGGCCTGGAGGGAATTTTTTTTCGGTGCGATATTAGAAACACACCAAACATCGCTCTGCCTCCTCTACTTCTCCGGGCACACTGAGAGGACAGATTTGACCAGGGCAGGGGACAAGGGTTAACTCTTTCATTCTGATTTCGATTAGGCCCATCCAGTCCCAAGGGAAGTCCCAAACACGAGAAGTAATAAAACAAATGCCAGCGTGTTAGCATAGTTGGAATTTTTCACTTTGTTCATTAAGTCTGAATTGACCCAGGGAAAAGCAAATAAAGTATTTAATTTGTTGATGAAATGGATATATATCCCCCACAGTATCAGCTGCTCTGTGTATGTTCACTGGTTCCCACGCTTACAAATAACTGGTCAAGAAATTAGGTTATTGTAAGAGTAAACAAGCAAATCAAAGGGATTCAACAGATCTATAATTTAGCCAAATTAAACAATCTGACACAGCATAGTCTAACACAGAGAGAAGTCTGAGCGTCAGAGCATTGTAATGACAATAATAATAACAATAATAATAATAATAATAATAATAATAGAACTAAAAAAAGGACTGTTGCATTTTCTATACAAGTCCATGCCTCCATGCAATTCAAATGAGACTTTCTATTAAATGTTTTAACAGATTGCATTAACTGTATCACTTGCATTATGCACCATATAAACAAAGGTTTATGGACACCACTTCCAGATAAACAGTGGAAGTACAAAGGGTTGTACTGATATCCCAGTGACTCTCCATATGACACATTTGACACAATATGACAAGAGGACAATTAATCATTAAAAATTCACTGAAATGTCAGACGTGAGCCAGAGCTTATTGTGTAACAGCAGAAGCTGACCTCACAGTCATGTTCCAAAATCTAGTGAAAAGTTTGGGTGGTAAACTCGATACTAATATGTCATGTTTTGGGTTTGTGTCATGTTATGGGTTTTGGGACTGCACATTGAACACAACCTCAATAGTAAACAGGCTTACATAAGGACCATTATGAACCACTAACAAACAATTCAGTTATGTATTAACAGTGTAGATATGAACACAGCAATATAACATTAGGAAAGGTGCCCGTGCTTTGGCATAGCAAAATTTAAGTTATTGTGATGTATGACAGAGGCACTCCTGGTATACATCATGCACCACAGACCCTACAAAGTGAGCATTTTTTCTGTGCTATTACGAACGGATGCATTTGGTCATTCCTGGTGACTATCGTCACACCAAACCCTGCTCTATTTCTCAGGCGCCAGACATTCTTGCTCTAACCTGAATCCCAGACCAGAAGACTCCTTAATCAACAACCTTAATCATCACCTCGCGATCAGCAGTATACATGGGTGAACCAGTGCTTTAAAACTGAGCCATTCTGATTTGCATACCACAGAACTTGATCGTGGAGTTGTTTTCCCCGGGACTGGTTGCCAAAATACACTTTTTTTGTTAGATTTTTGAATACATGCTAAATCTTGTGGAAAAAGTCTTGGATTCAATCAGCAACGATATGTTATATGTGGTCATTATACCTTGTGAAAACAACAAATCTAATGGTGGCCTAATACTTTTGCACAGTTATGTACATAATTAAAATGACAAATATTTGCACGTATATCCAGACATTCACCATTTTATTAAATATAGTTATATTAATGTGAATCATTTGCCGTGTTCAGATTAATGCGTATCTTAATTCACAACAAATAAAGCAACTACTGTATATAAAGACTTTTTTTTTTACTGAAATGGGATCTATTTCAGTGTCCAAAGTCTTGCTTTCCATCTCATCGCACCAATTCATTTGCCCCATAAAATGAATGTGCTGTCACTTTAAATAACATTTAGGCAAGCAGGTGACCTTAGAGGGGCCGATCTCAAAGGCTGCTCCAATATAAAATATTTGTTTGTTGGTCTTGTATTTTCAAGCTTTTAATTCCATCCTAAATAGGTATTGAGGAAATTGGTAGGTATAGGTATTGAGGTATTTTTGCTTTAGATTTGGGTTGTTTGTTGCATTTTGTGTGATATTCCTGTTATTTTTCAAACAATTTAGTAATATTTGGCACAATATTGCCCTTATTTTGTATAATGGAAGTTAAAAGCTGCTTGTGGTTCTCCAATATTACTAACAGCCCATAAAACATGACATAGCAAAAATATACACAGTGTCTCAAAAGTAAAGAAACACTCCTACGAAATGAGAACTGTCTGGCAGATGGTGATCTAATTTTAGACACAAGATGTGGGAGAAGAAGAAACCTATTAAGTCAGGTGCCAGCGTGGCAGCCATCTTGAATTTAACTTGATGTTAATTTTCCTTATTAGGTACACCTTTTCAACTGCTCGTTAACTATCTAATTATCCAGTCACATAGCATTAACGCGATGCATTCATGCATGTACACATGGTCGAAACGACCTGCTGACATTCAAATTGAGCAATGAAATGGGGAAGAAAGGTGATTTGTGTCTTTGAATGTTGTGTATTTCGGAAACTGCCCGTCTAATGGAAATTTTCACACACAGCTTCTGGGGTTTTCAGAGTTCAGAGGAGGATGGCCAGACTGGTGTAAGCTGAAAGAAATGCACCAGTTATTCAAATAAGAATCCTTGAATGCACAACACATCTAGCCTTAAATGCACCTTGGAGAACCTTCTGGGCTATAGCAGAAGATATTTTTTTCAGCTAAGAACAGGCAACTAAGGCTAAAATTCACATAGGCTCAGCAAAACCGCAGAAGTTTGGAAAAATATTCCTGGTCTTGATTCCTGTTGTGACTTTCTGTCGGTAGGGTCAGAATTTGGAAAGAACATAAAGGCATGGATCCATTGTCTTGTATCAACGGTTCAGGCTGCTGTTGGTATAACAATGTGGGGGATATTGTCTTAGAACATTTTGGACCCCTTAATACTAACTGGGCATTTAATTGCCACAGCCTACCTGAATATTGGTGCTGACCATCGCCTTCCCTTTATGGTCATAATGTAACATAATCTAATGGCTACTTCCAGCAAGATAATGCATCATGCCACAAAGCTCAAATCATCTCAAACTGGTTTCCTGAACATGACAATAAATTCCCTTGCCTCCACAGTTATCAGATTCAACTGATTAACTGCCAGTTTTTTTTCTGAACATATTTTAATTTATTTCTGTTCACCTACATCCCATACCATCCCATCAGTAGGCTTTTTAAAGAACCCGATCCCCAAATTGGGATCATGGTTTTTAATGGGTTAAATCCAATGGAGCAACTTTTATGATGTAGTGAAACGGTAGTGGCAAAATAGATAGCAGCCGACAAATCTGTAGCAAGTCTGTGACGCTCTCAATACATACATGTATATCAATACAGATCAAATCTTAGCTGAATATTTTCAGCACCTTGTTGAATCTGTGCCACAAAGAATTAAAGCAGTCTGCAGTCAAAGGAAAAATAATACAAGGTTTTAAAAATAACTTGCATCATATAAGGTTTTATTTATGGCTAAAATGTAAAAATGTAACATATTATTACAGGCTTTACAGCTTTTTTATAATACTGAGACAAATACACAAGGGACTAGAAAGGTAAAAGGAAAGGAAACTGGAAATCTGGAACTGTGCCTACTATTACACACAAAAAAACAATTTTTCAAATTTGGTCTTCCACTTCTGTAAGGAAATTCGAACTATATTAAGAAACAATGTAACGTGTTCAGGGGTCTGCAAACTTTTCATAACCCTCTCATGTCCCCACCATACACACGAGATGCATAAAACCAACACAAAAACATTTGTCTCTCTGTGAAATCCAACCTTGCAATCAATCCTCAACATGACTGCTGTGTGTCTAAGAGAAAGAGCGACTCAAGTGTCAGTGTTCTGATACGACCGTTCAACATCCGAGCACTCTGCCCCGCATGGCATAACACATCACAGAAAATTAACTTCTGTAGTATGACCCCATCATCAAATTAGATTACACATCCTGATTTATTGTCACATAATTCCATCCTTCAGGCTTGAGAATGGGCCTGCACCCGGGGTCATTATGTATCACATTTCTGCCACACTTTGCCCTGCACCTCTCATCCACAGGCCAATTGACGCGTGCTCACCTGCCAGGGTCGAAGCTGAAGTACGCCAGGGTCAGCAGGCATTGAAAGAATAATGCCACAAATACCAACTGGCCTCTGAGGGGGCAAGAGAATGAAGTGTTACAGCTGAGGCCATGTTCACGGTAGCCAGGAGGTCATCTAAAACTACCCCAGCTGTCTTGGAGTCGTAGGGCAACTGCCGAATCAATTATGGTCTGAAGGTCCAAAGATGAAGCAAGGCTGAGCTGCTTGTCCAAAAGAGCTTCCATGAAAATCACGTACAAACGGTAATTACATTGTCAGTCATCACCATACTATGATTCCTTCAACAATTTCAAATTTAGAGAGCATTTACACTATTAAATAGTTCAGTGGTGCTGTGCTTTACACAACATACAACGCTTGTTTTGGTGAAAGTACATCTAAGGCTTTTGTGCAGTGCCTAAGTACAAGAGACAGTTAAGGGATGCTGCTGATTTTTAGAAATAATTAGGGGTACGTGCCGTTTAATGACTGTATTACGTTCTGTGAATGTTCTGTTATTCCCCTGTCTTGGATAAATGTAAGATTTAAGAAAAAATGTAAAATGTAAGATATAAGCAGTACTACAGACAAAACCGAAGAGAGAGACCAGTAATTAAATGTAAAATCAGAAAATGTTGGGACTGTATGGAAAATACACACATTGTTTCTTACATTTCCTTTGACTTTTATTGTATTGCAGACTGTATAAATCCGAGATTTTCTTTGGTTTAATCGTTGTCAATATGTTATAAATGGTCATTATACCATTCCTTAAACAAATTGAATAGTGGCCTAAGACCTGATTATAGCCATGTAACCCCACACAGAGTTTTCCTCTGCATGTAAATTGTACCTTAGCTATGTACATCTTGCTTGTACAACTGGGCTTGTCTTCATAATACCTACAGTGTAACTACCAACTGTATGATGGGAGTCTTAGCATCACTAAACCTCTGTTTGAAACGGTTACCAATCAGTCAAGTGGTTCAGTGGTTGCTGTCCCATGCTGTTTGCGCCAGCATCCCTAAATGGAGACATCTATAGTGGCGCTGCGGTCAGGACACTAAATGATGCCATGCTGACATCAGTGGCAAGCCACAAGGTCTGACCTTAATGCATGAGCTCAGCAGTTCCTTGCACCATATTAGTCACGGCCATCTCGTACAGTCCGCTCCCAGCACATTTCGCTCTCTCACTGACTTTTTCCTCCCATGTTGCTAGCATGTCAGACATGAACCATTATGGTTCACCTTGTTCAGTCCTGTGAGACTGTGGGAATGTTGCTCTTTGTCTTCCACTATTTTCACAGTCACTATTTTAACTTTCTTTCAGAATAGACGCTGAGCCAAGATGGGTGCCCCTAAGTCCTAATTCTGTCATCATGTACCTTTCACCCACTCTCTCTCACACAGACACACAGAAAAATATGTCAGTTCATTGACATTAACGACACACATATTTAGCTTGGGCGCAAAAGTGGGGTGTCAGATCCAGACAGAAGGATTGAGTGTTAAAATATAATAACACTAATGTCGATGATTCAGGATATTTATACCTGCTTATACTCTCGATTTAATAGCACCATAAAATAGTAACGAGGTCCAGAAGTTTTCCTTAAGCAGTCAGCGCTTTTGAAATTTCTCACGAAAATATATCAGTCCATTTCATCTCAAGGTTTATGCCACTGGCACTTTGTGTGTACTTTTCCCTGACCATTAACGGGAGGTCAGTCCCATGGGTCAAAAGTCTGTAGGTTTTGTCATGAACTGGAAATCTTAACTTGAGTGCATTTCCAAAATAGTCATGCAAAATAATCACAGCATGGCAAAACATGGTTAAATCAGTGCATATAAAAGCACTTTATTAATCAGAAAATGAGAAAGCTCAGATCTGCTCCACCCAGTCAACGATACGTTCAAAATACGTTAACAAAAGTTCCAAATCAAAATTTGTATGTATAATATATGGCAATCCAATAACACACATATATATTCTGCATAAAACATTAAAATGTTATTTTCTTTATGCAGGCAAGCTATATGCAGAATGAGGCTGTCTCACATTCGGTGAAAAACTAAACGATTAATAATACTGATAATATTGACAATATTGGCTCAATATATTAGAAATTTAATGCGGAATAATTGTGGTTGCTACAATAATCGTTTCTGTTTTTCACTTTCCATACATTATTCAATAAATGCCTGTTGATAAGTAATTGGTTTTACTATACTGTAGTGTAGTTGTAGGAACTATATGTGTTTGAGTAAAATTCTGCAATAAAAATGTGGTGTTTTATTCTATAAACTGCTGACATATTTCAAATAAAATTGTCATTTATTTGCTCCAATCACTGCAAGTTACTGAAAATTACGAACTGTCAAAATAATGAGGAAGGTGTTTTTAGATCTTGATTCATAATAATACAAAGAAAGCAAGTTTAGATTCGTTTTTCACAAAACAATATTCATGATTTAACTTACAGTACAGAAATCAATATTGCAATCATATCTGTACTTATACATGTGTCTTGTACTTCTCTTTTTGGTTCAGGTGATACCCTAATTAGTATGTCATTAGTAAAATAAGGTGTGTTTGCATTGGAATTAATTAGATACTCCAATGGAGTTATGGCCATACATATAGATTTGTTGATTGTAAACAAAAAATGGAGCAGTCTCAATTTTTTTTCACAGCTATATTCTTTTTTGCAGTGACTTACCATTGATATGAGCAGCTACATGTTAAGAAGCAGCTTGACTGATGGATTAGTAAAGAACCTTAAACTGTGCATGTTTCATATCATATAATATACCATATTACCATGTGTGTAAAGTCATAGATTAAGAAGATAATAAAAATGACATAATATTCAGTGTGCTATTTACCTCAAAATACACAAGCTGAGATTAAGTGATGCCTTAAACATTTCAAATTGTTTTAGAAATCCTTCATATATTCTGTTACCACAGCAGCATTTGGCATGCTTAAATATACATTATTGTATTCATTTACCCAGATAAACACACTGTATTCACAAATATAGTCCAATGCATGCAAACAATGCTACCTTAAAATGTGCCTACAGCAATAAATACTGAATTTCTAAATTTAAAAGATTCAATACTTTAATACTCAAAATAATTTATCCATGTTGTTTAGATTTATTATTGATGATGCAATTTAATCACATGGCCAAAGAGGCTTTTTGGTGGATTGTCAAGCTTTAGATGCACAATTTACAATTCCTCCATTTACATTATTGGTTAGATACACTTATCCAGAGAGACAAAGTACAAGGCAATGCCCAAGCAATTATGGGTTTTCTTAACAACAGTGGAAGTTTGGAAGTGCCAGGATTTGAACCCTGGAATTTTTGGTCAATAGCCCAGTACTTTATTTGCTGCACCACCACTGTCCCTTAATGTGAGTGCAACACAAATGCTGTTTTTCATTAGGAACAGTAATGTTTTGTTTGTTGTTTGAATGTTTTACTTACAACTAACAAGTGACTTACAACAGATACAATCTTTCAACATGTAGGCCTAGTGGTTAAGGAACTGGACTCTGGACCTGAAGGTCCAGGGTTCAAATCCCACCTCTGCCAAGCTGCCATGGTTTGGTCCTTGAGTATGAACCTTAACCCACAATTGCTTGGATTGTAAGACTGTATCAGTTGTAAGTCCTCTGGATAAGGGCATCTGCTAAATTCTGGAAATGTAAATGCTGGAAATGTCCAAGCAATTCAGGATAAGTGATTAAGTGTCCAGCATAGCAGACTGGCTGTGCATGAACTTTAAACCATGCAGTCTGAAGTCGAGTGTCTCATCCACTCAGCCTACCAAATGATCCACTGAGGTCCAGCTTCCTATCTCCTTTATGTTACATTCTTATACAGTAAAACATTTACCAAAACATGTAACAGTGTTGTGGATAAGGGGTAAGATGGTTGAGGGTGTAAGTCCCAGCAACATCCAATCTAGCGTCATCAAATAGGCCCTAACTCTGAAACAAATGGATTCTTTGTTGTAAGTTTGTATCAGTTGAGAGTCACTCGAAATAAGGGTGACAGCAAAAAGCTATCAATGGTAATGGCAAAAGTGTATAAACTGGATACCCCTTATGCTGTTTTACAGCAAAACCACAGACACTATCTATGAAAAAAAACATTTACCACATAACCTTTTGCTTGACGTTAAATTACATTATGGATTACAAAATAAAGATCAACAGTCCACAAATGCAACTTCAAATTACAAAAATATAACTCACAAGTCCGTAATCATACCTTTGCTAGAAAACAGTCTGTTAATTTGGTGTTAATTCATGAATGCCGAACACATAGCACCTTCTGCAGTATGCCAAGAAGGGTTTAGACAGCCATGTACCAGCCCTGGTAGTGATGATCATAATCTGATTATACAGATATCTTGTCTGTTTGTTAACAGACTTTCATCACCCAACACTTCAGAGTATCATCAGAAGGGGCACCCATCACAGGGGCCATTCTGATGAGCAGTTCTGAGTAATAAGTAGAGCTATCAGTCAGATATATGTCCTATAGGATCTAAGGTTACCCCTTCTCTGCAGTGTTAGAAGGGCTTGCACAGATGAATCGAAATCAATAGCATGAGTGAGTTTCTGACTTAATACTGAAATTGCAACCTAAAGTACACACTGTAAATAGTAAGAATAATTTGGCATACCACTTAGTATTGTAGCATGCACTCATGCATATTTCATTGTGTTGTATTTTTTTAGTCTGTTGGTTGTAAGCACAATTGAGTCTCAGTTACTGGCTGCCTACAAGTCACATCTTGAGCCGCTTTGCTGGTAATTATTTTTAGCTTTATGGCTACAAATTGGGCATAAGGCTGCCTTGCTTTGATTTCTACAGATGTTGAACAATAAAAGAAAGTATAAATGCACTGAATAACTCGATTAATGAGTTTAAACCCAGGTCTGGTAATGTTGTTGGTGTGCAGCTAAGTGCATTTCTTTTAATGGTCAGATGTTACAGTTATTTGTGTATTTAGAAACCACTTCGTATTTTCTACTATTTGATATACTGATTCCAAGGAAGGAAATGGAAATGGTTGTGTTTGTAAAGTAATGATTGACACTTTTAGTATGCCTGTCAATAGTGCGCTTGTCCTGGACAAAATATGGGCAGAGGCACTCAATCCCATTTCCATATGTGTGTTAGGTGGCGTGCATCTGTGTGAGTTTGTGTGGGGCCAGAAACCGCATGTTGTTTGTGTGTGTGTGTGTGTGTGTGTGTGTGTGTGTCTGCTTTAGAGGGCAGCCTCCACGCATGTTACAGCCCATTAATCGTGATTAATAGGCTTACATGCTTTCCCATGATCTCCGCTGACTTGTGGAATAGAGAACTCACCTAAGAATGAGTGAAATGAAAAGCAGAAGTCCTGTGCACTGACCAGAACATTGCTAGCTTTCAATTGATACACATATATACACTCAATTATACATTTATATACATTTATATACAGACCGGCATAAACATATATACACATTTCTATACATAAACATGGGTACACATATAAAAACAAGATATACACAAATATACACATTCAGACCTAATCTATTCCATCACAATTGGAAAAAAACAAAAGCTTCTGAGATATAATTACATACATTATACAAATTAGGAGATACATTAAAATGGCATCTTCCATAATAATGTGTGATTTGCCACAATGCCACTATCCAAAATGTATTTTCTTAAAATAATTTAATTTAAACAAAATGTATTAGTATTGCTTGTCATTGTTTGATTACTTGTCAATCATGCTGCATGAATAGACATGTTTTCTATGTCAATATTTAAAGTTTTTAAAATGATACATATACATAAAATACACATATAACTAATGTGAAACTAATACAAAAAATAACTAATAGTACTAATAACATTCTGACCGTGACAGCTATCAATAACCTGATTAGCTTTACATTAGTTTTACTGTTTAAGAAATGCACCAATGTATGTTTTTCAGCTGTATTCAAATAATGAAAGCATTTGAATAAAAGCTGAACATTTTCCCAATTAACTTACTTGTAAATTTAACATACAAAAGTAAACGTTACATAATAAATAACAATGTGTGTCAAACAAATTGTTGACTATTTAATTTTGATTTATAGATATACATACATACATATATAATTTTGGTTGATTGATTAATCATTAATTGATTATTAATCTTTTTTATATAATTTATTTTATAGTTTGCTGTTGGTTTTATGAATAAATATACAGGTACATTTGTATACATTATTTTTTGTTGTTGAGACCTTTAGATTTTTACATGCCTTCATGGACATTCTTCAGAATCTGCTCACTGTGTTAACAATCAGCAGACCTACCCTATAAACGTTTCCTAATCTCACCCCCATACCCCCTCCTTAATCTCCCCTAAAACATAGTATGGGCTGAATTTACACTTGGAGCAGCTGATGCTCTGTTCTCACTCACGTAAATATACACTGCGTGTTTCGTTTAGATCAGGACATAATAGGATTCACAAAACAATCATCTCACTCTCTCTCTCTTTCGTTGAGGAAATATGCTCTCTAATCTGCAGCTATAAGAACCATCTGTGTAAACTAGAGTGGACTGAGTGCGGCCGCTGATTTGGAGCATTTACTAAAAACAGGCCTTTGCCTGAACCTGGAGGTACTGGGAAACCAGGGGCGAGGTGCAGAAGCTCCAAGCACTAGATGTTACTTACTCCACATGGACCATGGCTTATAACTGTTTAAAGGATGTTACCCAACATGGGTGTATTTTCAAATATGTGGGTGGGATGGTGGGAAATTCTAAAAAGTAAAATTCAATAAAAGTCGCTGGTCAGATTTAGACTGACATGTATACAGAGACTTCTAAATGTAGATAAGTGCTACATATAGACAGCTACTGTCAATACCCCTTACCCACACACAGACACACACACACACACATGCGCATAGATGCACACACACACGCACACACACGCACACACACTGACTTGACTTCCTATTTTTGTGTGGTATTTTTCATTTGTGTTATGTTACCATATATATTTTTGCAAAAAGCTTATTAATGTTGATATAATATCAAATTGGACAAACGTTTTGTACCTTTACACAATATATGTTCACAAACATGAGCACTTGAACTGTTTAAAAGTTTTCTATATGGAGCATTTTACCATTTCTGGTTATGATTTAAATACAGTATGTTGGTTTTTTTCACAAATCAGTTGTTGGTATGTATATTGGATGATATCTAGGTTCTGTGTATCTATTATACATACAGTCAGTATTCATACTGTATGTTTATATTGTTTTGAAATGTTTTTCCCCTATTAAAACTTTAGACGTGACAATTGTAGCTCATTTTGAGCATAACTCCCAAAAGCCAGCCACGAGACTGCGAACACAGTTTTGTTTACTTACATTCAACTTTGCTCAGCAGCAACATTTCTAATGTGGTGACACACTTCAGAACAATGGGATATACAGTAACTGCTTACTATGTGACATTGAGGTACAAGGATGCAGTGTAGGTGTGGCTACCAACACTGAATAAAATTAAATAAAAAAGGTATTCGTGTTTTATATATATATTCATGTATTTATATATATTTTTTAAATATATATATAGCTTTCTACTATCTCACTTAATGGCATGAGTTTAAAATAGATAGATAGATAGATGATAAGATAGATGATAAGATAGATACTGAATTTCAGATTTAACCAATTCAATAGAATCATCAGTATATATTCAAACAAATGTATATTACTGTAATTCTATTGAAATGTTATATTTATTCAGCTGTCGTAACACATAACTCAGTAATGATTTTTATTATTTTAATTTGATTTACTGACAGTTTATTGGTCTTCACCAAAATGTGGAGTTCTTTATAGACCAATTCTATACAGTTTCTATACAATTTTTTTACAGTATTTATTTTTATATTTTTATATGATTTAAGTGCTAAAGTTTTTATATGGATATAGATGTCTGCTTTACTTTATGTGCATATAGAGGGTTGGTAAAAGTGTAGTTGTGTGCTATTTTGAGCTACAGTAGATGGTTAAAATGGTTAAAATCATGTGATCATGTGACAATTCTCTAACGTTTTCTTTTGAGAAGTAATCAGAAGTTTATTAAATCACATATGCAAATTCACTAACCCATCTGCTCATATTTAAAACACAATATTCATTGTTGTATACATTATTTACGATACATGCGACAGGGGAATATATTTTATATTCCTTTACTATAGGTATTCCTACAAACACCCGAAACTATGAAACTTATAAACCTCTGATAAAATTGATTTCCTATTTTTTTTTAAGTCATGTGCGTTTACGTTACAAACGTTACAATTGACTTTAAAAAACCTATAAATGGCCACTGAGAAACAAGTCTGTATGTGAATTAAGATTAATTAAACATTAAGAGAAACAAATCCTTGGAAATATTTAGTTTTGCGTTAGCGAAAAGCTCAGTCTGATGTATGGATCTAGTGATAGTTCAATATAGCAACCCATCAACACGATGCCAAATCTCATTTAATCCCCAGATCAATTTGCTAAACAAGTAACC
>JAVSBV010000127.1:7693828-7706328 GCA_033117975.1 Parotocinclus spilosoma | reverse complement strand
AACATTAAGAAAATAAAGAATAGAATAATTATTTATGGCAAAATAAAGATAAATACATACTGTACATAAAAATGAATACAAAAATCAAAAATATCAATACATTAATTCCTATTAAAAGGTTAATTGACAATAATATTAATATTATTAATATTAATAATGATAATATTAATAATAACAGTTTTTGTAATATACAGTAACTGTTACTATTGGGCTCAGTGGTGCAATGGTTAAGGCACTGGACTGTTGACCAGAGGGTTAAGGGTTCAAATCCCAGCACTGCCAAGCTGCCAATGTTGAATGATTAAGCTAGCCACTTTACAAATATAGAACCAAAGTAGTTGCATAGATGCAGAAAAGTAGACAGATGCATACTGTACATAAAAAAAATGCATGTTTATATAAAAACACAAATTGATTACTAGATGAAGATACATAAATATTTTAAATATGAATTATAATAATTGTTGTTGTTATTATACAATAAAAATATATAAAATATTATTTTATATTTCTACCACTAATTAAGGTACTGGATTGTTGGCTACAGGGTTAAAAGTTCAAATCTCAGCACTGCCAAGCTGCCACCGTTAAAACCAGGGTAGGTGTATAGATACAAAAAGTAGATACATACTGTACAAAAATTATTAATTTTAAATTATATAAAAATAGAAGATTTTTTTTAATTAATGGATTAATTATTATTATTATTATTACTATTAATAACAACAACAACAACGCTACTACTATCAACAATACAATTTTGTTGGTATAATTGTTATGGTATAATGGTTCTAATTGCACCACTGTGGTAAAGAGTTTAAGGTACTGGGTTGTTGACCAGAGTTTTAAATGTTCAATCCCAGCACTGCCAAGCTGCCAGTGTTGGGCAAATAAGTAAACCTCTTAAGCCACAATTGCACTAAAAACACACTCTGGTGAAGAGCATCTGCAAAGTGATTCAAATTATTATTATATTATAATATTTTTACAAAAACACGTGATCTGCTTTCATCCAAAACCAGAGAACTGAAAATTTGCATCTCCAATGGGCCTTACATACCTTGTATAAGTACATAGGTATACAGTCTGGTAAAGAGCATCTGCAAACTGACTCAAATTATTATTATATTATAATAATAATATATAATAATACGAATATTATAATATTATTATAATAAGAAATAGTAATAAACTACAGTACTCTATTATTAGTAGTAGTATCTGAGGTATAAAGTGTATAAAGACATATATATATATATATATATACACACATATATATACACACATATATATATATATGGATTTGTACCTAGTTAGATATTTTTATATATAGATATATTAAGGCATGTGTGTAGTTGATGTGTGATATTGCAAAGGGTATGTGTCTGTTTGAGTGTGCAAAAGGTTCTGAATGTCTAGAATGTTTTTTTGTAGTAAGAACCAGAGAATGTGGCTACCTCATGGCAGGATGTACAAGCGACCAGCACAAACCTAAATGCGGAAACTATGCCCCTCATTTACCGAGTCACTCCTCATCCACACCTTTCCACACGTCTCCACCGGTGAACTCTGGGCTAGAAGAGGCCTCTTGATGTGGCTCATTTCATTTCCACCCCGCAAACTAAAAGGCCTCTATCTGAGCAGCCAGCGTCCGGATCCAGGGCGTCTCTGTAACTTCAAAGCATGCCGGAGCCACAGTTCCACTTCTGGGCCGCTGGAGGGAACAGACACTGCCTTCTTCTAAGGTGGCACAAGCCACGGTGGGTCGTCCACGCGTGTTTGCTCCCTGCCGAGCTAATTAAGCAAGGGGATGCTATTTTCGACATTCCAGGGCACAAGGCTGGCATTTAGAACGATGTAACGGAGGAAAAAACGTGGCTGTGGTAAATGACGAGAAACCTTAAACAGCAGCTCAGTGTGCTACAGTGTTTTATTCATAGGGAGGCTTAAAACTTAATATTTTTTAATATTTTTACTGTTATTTTATTGCAATGATCTCTGACATGCTGACATTATTAATTTAATATTACTTTTTAAGTGCTGACTTTTTTGTGCTGAGTTTTTGTTTGTATAATTAATTTGTTCAAATCTACAATCTAATTGGTTCTCATACCTAATTCTTATCACTTCACTGACTGGTTGCAAAGTAACGTCAACTTTAAGTAAACAACCAATGCAAATTAACATATACAAATTAAGAAATAAAGCTAAAATATAACTTAATTCTGTCAGTTAATTCTTAATGAATTTCATTTTTACTAATCTTTGCTTATATGCACTTTGCACTTGTAGTGTTACATAAAAATGTGTTAGAGCAGTGTAGGGATTTGTCACTGTACATAGCATCAACTCATTGATTTAGTTCCTTTATTTTGTTATAAAAACTTTTATAAAAGCAAAAAAACACTTAAGGTCATGTGTTATTATGAATAACACCACAGCTGTGATTATCTACGGCACTTGCCTGTGGCTCGTGCCAAATCTCAGCCCGGATGTTATTTGTAATAACACGCCTCCTCTCACGTTCTATGGCTTAAATAAAGGTCTAGGATATAATAATACTGGGCCTAATATGCTGCAGTCTGTATATGCAAGCATAGCATCACAGCATCATCAAATACAGTTAATAGACAAATACTGAAATCATAAAAACCCATAAATACTGTACATTAAAAGGTCTATATTAACAGATTTACAGGTATGCACTTTTTTATGTCTGCATAACCTTCTGTTGACCAAAATCACTAATTCTATGTGACATTCTACCATGAAGCAAAATACCTTCACTTGTAGGTCTTTAGTTCAGTATTCCATCATTTGCACATAGTGTTCTGATTTAAGCAATAATATTAAAACACAATACACAAACAGGGCAGCATGGTGGTGCAGCGGTTACAACTGCCACCTCACAGCTCAGAGATCTCTGGTTCGTGGGTTTTCTTTGAGTACTTCAGTTTCCTCCCACATTCCAAAGACATGCCTCTTAGGTTAATTGGTGTTTTCAAAGTTCCCTTAGCATATGAATGTGTATATGAGTGTGTGAGTGTCTATGCCCTACGATGGATCTCAGGTTGTTCATGCATCGCACCCTACTGACAAACCCCTAAATTCTACATAAGGTAGAGTATTTTACTATAGGGAACATTCGGGTGCAAATGACTTTCTTATGCACTTTGCTCACACAAACCCAATGGCACACTCCGTCTCATGGCACGAGATAACAGCTTGCACATGCTGCTTTACAAAAAAGTACCTAATAATATGAATACTTTGCATTGAAATGATCTGGTAATCCATATTCTCCATGTCAGAGATGTGCAGTGAAATGTGACAAAGCAAACAAAATTATAATAGTGAAAGGTATGTGTTAAAGAGTTTTCTCATTACTGTGTGACAGCAGATTTCATAAAAAAAACACAGACACACAACATCATCACGCCTCAGTAGTGCTTAGCTAGAAAAGTCATGACAAAATGTGATGAGCAAACAAGATAATGATATAAATGACATTCCGTTTTTTAATTAAAAGTGAAGTTTAAATTATGAACTTATTGTTTTTACAGACAAAAACCTTTTTTAAATACAGTAGTGTCTAATCAGAGTATGCAACGTGTAAATGTAATATAATTAATCATAATGAACATAACCATTAAAGTGTGATTAAAAAAACAGGCTGGCAGCCTTAATATCTTTTATTACAATCGCTTGTTGATGCACTTGAGTCCATGTAGGTTTGATCATTAGCAGACTACATCCAGGTGCTCATAACATTAATACTGATTAGAACACAGCATTTTATGCCAGAAGTCCCTGCAGGGTCTTATATGCAGAAACAGGCAAAGCATGTGCTGAGAATCTTATTCAAGACAATAAAGGTGAGGGTCAAGGTGAATCTCACTGGGTACAAGACAGGAACAGACCCTGGACAGGCATCTAATACTAGGCAAATCTCAAGCCTACAGTCCACCTACTGGTTGGAGGTAACCCAAGAACCCTGGGAAGCCTCACAGAAGTCCACACAAAAAAAAATCTTGACTGCTGGCGCTTTGAAGGACATCAACTTGAAAAATTGTATTTTATGGATGGCTCGATCCATACCACTGTTTCTCAGTATGAGAATCACTTTGTAGCCACAACAGCCCACATTTAAATTGCAAGCCCTGTCTGGGGTTTAAACCCAAGTCTTCAGCAAATGCTGTTTCTGCCAGTGCAGCTCTTACCACAGAATACAAGTTTCCTTGTCATCTGTTCAATATATGTCAGCAATTGACAGCACTGAAGATGTTCTATTCTGTACTAAACGTGAATTAAAATTAAGGGAAGTGTAGACATGCTCTTGCCTGTAGACTCCTGCTATGCGAATCTGCCATATGCTGACTCAGGGACCGAACTGGGAGAGAGAGAGAGGGAGAGAGAGAACTGGGATGGGCTGGTATTCGGTTACAGAGTTGAGGAGGAGTACCACAAGGTAAGAGGAGGTCACACTGGGCGCAAAATGAATTTCATGTCAAAACAAATGGCTGTTCTCCCACTTGATGACAAAGCACCCAAAGACCTTAGAGCAGCTTTTTTTTTTAACTTTTCATTTAAACAACACAACTCGTCAAAAGAAGCCCAAAATTGGACTGCCGCAAAGATATCATTTATAATCTCAACTTAGCACTATGTAAGGCATGTGCTACGATACGGTATATTTTTTTTGTAATGGCTATGATTATTACAAAACAATAACAGTCTGAAATACTAATGTGGCATCCTAACTAAATCTATTGTTACTACATACATTCCTATGCAAAACATTTGGCACCTTTTGTCAAGATATATTAGATTTATGAGAGGGCATTACTTTGAAACCATATTGGCTAAATCCAAATTTGGATACCATGTAAAAATCCACTAGTGTTTTTTTCTTAATATCTTTTTCTCAATTATTATTAATGAATTAATTATTAATTTTGTAGTAAAAACTTAACTTAATTGTTCATGACAGTAGAGAAAATCGAAGATGTTCATGAAACTATACACATTATTAGGATAAAGCCATATTCATGTTTGTGCTGCAGATGTTTTTTAATGTAGAAAAGCAACAAAGCATGCACAGTTTTTAATATTTAATATATCTGAAGTTTAAAGTGATTTGAAGTTAAAGTTAAGTTCAAGGGTTAAGATGATCATGTTAAATGTTTGGATTCAATATCGTAAACTACTTAAGCAAGGTCAAGAAAGAACACTAGTAATAATAATAACAACGACATTTATACTGCTATAACTTACAATTACTACTATTAAAAATGATAGTAACTATAATATTTAAATTATAACAGTAATAATATTAATAATAACAACAGCATACATTTTTATACTTTAAAAAAAACTATATTGTTTATCCATGCTGCATTGTACAAGGTCAATAACCAATTATAATTAATTCAATGCTTGTCCTTATGAAAATTAAATCACGCTTAAATCAGTAATTAATCAGACCAAATATTATTGTTAGTAGTAGTAGCAGTCATAGTAGTAGTAAACACATTGAACTTATTTTTGATTACAAAGGAAATATTATGCTACGATATTTTCAGGATTCTCATATATCGGTGCTTATGATTGATTGATTTATATTTAGTTTTTCATATCCTCTGACTGGAGCTCAAGCTAACAAGGTTTCTCACATTCCACCAGCCGACTCTTATCACCAGAGGACTACATATTTTGACAAACGGCCAAGTTCTGCGAAATCTGTCGTGGCAAAGTTCAGCAATTAGCCTCCCATGTAAAGGGACTTGGGCCCACCACCACGAGTGTGTGCAATTTATGGGTCGAGTCCAGCAGCCTGACTGCTTCAAAGCAACGGCAGGAGAAAGCAAGGAGGACGCGCTGGGAGTTCACGGATTTGAACGAACACACACACGCGCGCATGAATGCATACACACTGAGGGCTGTAAATCTGAGAGGAACACAACAGAGATCAAGGATCCTATGGGAGAGATGGACTGCTCGAACTCGTCAACCCAGGAGCCCCATCGCTTATGTAAGCTCCGACTACAAAGAAATAAACTTTTTTTTTAAACACGTCACTTTTTTTTAAACAATCATGTTTGATTCCAGTTCTTGATTTAAAATGACGAGGAGCATGTTACGTCTATATAATATATCATGAATGGACATACAGTAGACAAACACAGATGCAATAGAAGGTGCTTCTCTCCCCTGAATGTGTCAGTTGTTAATCTTAAACTTTAACCTGGTGGTCCCCTGTGAATGGTTAGCAGAGGCCTTGGCTTCTGTATGACTAACTGTGGCTTTGTCAGTTTGGAAAAAACAGCAAAGGTTTTGCTCAAGAGTCCAAAAATGGCATCCAGAAATTGACTCACAACCTATTCCAATGCCTGATAGAGGATAGGTAAAAATAAATGTGAGTTTCTTTAGTTGATAGTTAAGTCTATTTAATTAGCATACATTATGTTATAATTACAGCATATAGCAGTGGCACCTTGGCTGAGTGAGAATTGAAACTCACAACCCTCCACTGAGCTTGAATCGCTGGTTCTTCAATGAGTGCTTTTAAGTGCAATTAATAATCTGATTTTAGACCCAATTTTTTTTTTTTGTCAGATTATTCAAGTGGTCTTAAGTCACATGACCTAAAATGAAGCATACTCCATTCTAGAAATCAGATTAAGAAATCTGATCAAGACAGCAGGATTTTTCTCAGTAATCAGATTACTCATTGAAATATACAACCATACTATGATTTCAGTCCATGTGCAAAAATGAAAAAATTACATTATTTAAAGTTGATGTCATCTTTTTGTGAGATATGTGAGCTGGTTGCAAATAGAAATCTGATTATGTAAACCCAGAAGTTTCCCTATTATCTGATTACCCAAGTGCATGTAAACCTGTTGATCTGCTTGTTGACAAAATCTGATTGGCTGCAGTTATCAGATTGTGTGTTTACACACACTCACTGAGTACTTGCATGTAACTAATAATCTGTTGGTTGTCGGATTTCTGCAGTTATGTGATAAGATAAGATAGCCTTGTATTATTACACAAGGGGAAATTTGTTAATGTATGTATACAGAAAACTGTATGCAGGTAGAAAAAGTACTATACAAAATACATAAGATACAGAAAATGTACACAATTTAAAGCATACAAGCATGTAGAATGACTTTATTACACGTAGCTACTTATTGCACAGTGTATAGCTGATGGTAGCATTACAGTATATTCTATATGTCATAAATTTTATGTTGCATCACATCATTGCATATAATTGCACAGAATATTATAAAATTATTATTGTTTGAATTGTGCTGGTGCTCTACTAGGTAAACGGAAATTGGTCACTGACAGCAGTAGGAAGCTGTAGTATGTGGGCATGTATATAGTGTAGATCAAGATCAGATCAAAGAAATCTGTAAGAGAGCTGGATTTCACTCCAGTAATCGGATTACTCATAGCATGGATACCAGTAACTGATTTTAATAGTTTTTCTCAGTCTGTGCTTATATGGTTAATTTTGTGCATCGTTGCCAGGTCCACCTATTCTAAACTATGCTTTTTTGGCTATTAACGCATGCACACAATGTCCTGATGGTCTTATTTCAACACCATTCCTTCACTGTAAAACTCCAGCAACTGTGTCCTCTCTCTCCAGCATGCACATTCCAGAAAACTCTCCAGGGGATCCCCTCCAAGCTTCCCATCCATCCAAACCTGCTGAGAGACCGAGCTTATCAGCAAAGAACCTGGTGACAAGCAAAACCCCTCTCTCACACACACATGGGAGCCACAAAGTAGAGCAGGTTAACATGTGGGGACCACCAACCTGGTGCTTAATACTGATCTACTCAACACCGTCACACCAGCGGGGCACACGGGTGACAAGGAAGGACAGAGATAATTAATAGATACAAACAGAAAGAAAAAGAGGGGCACGGAGAGGCTAAAATGCCCTCGGTGACAAGTGGCATTTGCTCAAGCGCTCTCAGATGGTAGAGAGAGACCTAGCATGATAAATGCAGTCTAATGGCTATTACACATGCACATTTCTGACCTTAACTATTAAATGTACTAATGTTATATTGTATAAAACATCCCTCATGAACCTCATTTTGCTTCAATTATTGTGGCGCAGGGGTGGTTGATTTGGCTTTTTTTTTGGATTGTGTAGGATTCAAAAATCTCAAAAATGTGCCTTACTATCATGCTATACACATCTAATTACACTAACATGGCAATCCAATGTGTTTTAACAACTATGATATTTCAGACCAGCTCACATCTGCTCTGACAGACATTTCATAAAACCAATAAAACTCAAAGTGGGTGGATCCTTACAATGTGTTTCCATGGCAATACAGTAAAAGCCGGGGTGGTGACTTGACCAAATGTTGTTAGTTACATGACTGTTACTGTTACTTCTCTTTTCTTTTACACAAAGTATACACAATATAAACAATGAAATATACAAAGAGTAGACTGGCAAATTTTGTGGAAACATAAACGTTTGCATATGCCTCAAAAGTAAGTGCTCCAAAGAGTACGAAAGGATGAAAGGATGAGTATGAGTAGGAAAGCCAGATAGCACATTGAACCACATGTCGGTCTAATAGCCAAAAACTGCACAGCAACCAAAATACATTTCAAAGACCACAGTTGTTGTAGCAATTTAGCTGGTGGATGTTATGAAACCTAAAAACAATGTTAAAAGTGATTTCTTTAAATATACTGCTCAGTAAGCCTAGTAAAGCATTTGATCATAACTATTGGACTTTCTTCCAGTGTAGTAGATGTAAAAACTTTAATGAAAAACCCTCAATCATTAGTTGTCACAGACATTTGTTAATTAGATCAGAAGGAACATTTTCAATCTAGGTTCAACAAGTGGGTTTTTTAATCTGTATTTCATTTTATGCAACCTATACCAAGACTATGAAACCACACTTTTGCCACACTACAATTACCACACACTATATTTATCAGGACAACACATAATGTGCTCTAAGACAGTGTATATTTCTTTTTGTAAAATAAAATATATTACAAAGTATTTTAATGAATGTGCAGTTAACTGGTCAGGAATTAATGGTTATTCTCAGTTATGAGGTTTACTTCAGCTCATCTTAATAGTTTACAAAAATGGGTTTAAATGTAATCTACTCCACAGAGCTCCCTGTCGTTGTTCCTGCATGGTCTCATGCTGTGTACTTGAGAGAATCTCCTAATGTGAAGGTTCAGGTTTCACAATAGTTTGGGCTGAGGACCTTGCTTTCATCTTTCTGCAGACGGGGGGCATCACCAGCTGAAGCTTCGATAGCAACAGCACACAACCCTAACCCCCCCCCCCCACTCGCATTTTGTCTGCTTTTGATGAGCAAGAGTTGGCTTTAAAGAAGATCTGCTGGTGTGACTCCATCAGGAATGACTGTCAATCAGAGGCACTGTTTGAAGATGGAGCTTGATTGATGCATCATGGGAACCGGCTGGGCCGAGGTGCAGCTGCTTTAAGCAAAAGATTCCCAATATGGAAGGAATGTTACACGTTCCTTACTTTTTTCATTCCAAAATTGAGAAATCACTGATAAATAATGTTATTTGCCTTAAGACTAGTCTAGAGATTAGTCAAATCTGTAATCTATTGCAAGTTATTGCAAGTTTGGCCAATGATATGCATAAACCAACCCCAGCTGCCACCAAATCACACACACATGGACCAAAGAGCAACACAGCAATCATCAGTCAGTTTTGGCCAGAAAAACAAGACTATGAGGTCCCGTCTGCCATCCTGTGCCCTCAAACCTTGCTTAAGGTCGACTCTTGAGTGCAGGGGCAGTGGGACTGGGCGTCCATCATCCAACGTTCTTCACTAACAAGGCAAATGATGGGAGCTGACATTGGACGTCATTTAGCTGTCACAAACCTAATCAGCCCTCATGACGCAGAAAGAGAGCGCTGATTACTCAGGCTTAAATAGCTCCCACTGAAACTGGCCATTTTTCACCTTGGCAGCCTCCCAAACGCACAAACAGTCCTGCTGCGTTGAACACTGTGTTTAAAAGCCTTATGAAATGGCCATTCCCTGGGAACATGTTTCCAAAATATATTAGAGATTTGAAAACAAGTTAATGCTAATCGCCACTTATCCATGTTACTGATATAGTTTCATATCAATATGCATAAAATATGATATCCATATTGTAACCATTATTACAAGCCTAACAGCCACTATTATGATTATAGTAATTAAAAGCTCAGTTTACACTCTGGTACCTTAACATTAAGGAAATGACGTCGTCTAGTCCAAGAGGGCCAAATCAAACTGAGTCTGTCCATCATACCAACGTACAAAAATAGTAAAAAAAAAAAAAAAAAAAAAAAAAAAAGTTTTAAATCCTCTTTATTTGGACAGGTTAGTTTTGGCTGCCAGTCTTTCATGTAGCCCCGAACCATCAGTGATTGTATGGCATTAGGAGCACAGCCCTTCCCTCTTCCACTATACTTCAAAGCTAAATAACTTGACCCCAACTTTAACCAATGCATCTTGGGTTTTAGTCATGGCTTATTTCCAACAACATCAGAAACAACCTGAATGGTCAAGATATGGTCAAAATGAGTCAGCATGAGGCAATCAAACCCTATTATGCACACCGTAAATGAAAAATTATTACTAAATAATAAATGTAATAGGCCAGGAGTGGAGATCATCACCCAGTGTTGCACCAGCAACCCCTATCCATTCATGATTTATTCAGGACACATGCTCATCTGCACCCTGTAGATTCCAGAGGTGTTCAGAGCAGGCCAAGCGGGGCGAAACAACCTTCAGTGATGTAAGAGTAACAAGACACTTTCACGCCAAAGAAACTTTTTCATAGTTACTTGAAATATGCCCCCATTTTCTCACATTTGCACAACACAAACTAAGGATCATATGAAGAACACCATTAGAACACCATTTATAGGACCTATATGGGCTTCAATTTTGTTTGTTCATGTGGTTTTTGCCATTTACAGCATAAATCGCTATTTAACAACCGACACAATGTTACATAAAACCCAGTCATACACACCCAGATCAGGCCAATTTAGCGTCATCAGGTAACCTAATGCATGTCTTTGAACTGTGGGAGAAAACCAGATCACCCAGAGCAAACCCCTACAGACACAGGCAGAAGATTGTACCAGGGACACTGGAGCTGCATGATGACCACACTAACGCTGCACCACCACACCACCCTCCTACTTCAAGGTAGTGGGTTTTCTCAGAGTATAGAAACCATGAGTAAGGATTGATCCAGATGTATTGATGTATACAGTGTACAGTGGTTGTTCCAGATGCAAGCACCTGTGTTGAAGGCAACTATTTTTAAATACACAATAGCCATATAAACAGAATATCAAGCAAATGGATGGGCAGTGAAGTCCAGGTTTTACTGAGCCTATATGTGACTAAAAAGATACGACACGCTTTTGAGTCAAAGCAAAGCAAATGTGTGACTAATGTCAATTCAGTGTCAAACATCGTTCCTACTGGCCATGATAATGCAAATCAGAAAAGGCCTTGAAACAAGTGTAGGTCCGAGGGGGAGTTCGGACCAATTTAGTCCCTAGAACTATTTGGTACAAAGGTGGTCATCTAGTGCTAAATTTAACATGATACTCTAAACAACCATTGCTCATAACAACAGCAACTTCCATTATTTTTGGCAATTTAATAGAGCAGGTTAGTGGATCAGATTAGGGAATGAATTACAGACACTCCTCGCTGTACAATGGCCTCACTTAAGATATTACAGCTTTGTGCTAGGAATTTGGCAATAAACATAAATTCACATTCAGCAGAAGCCTCATCCTTAAGTTTGTATTTAAAATTTTCCCAGGCATGTGATGAGCAGAAATGATACTGTGCTGCACTCATCTTCTGAGAACTCGTTCAGTCATGTACACTGGGAAATAACAATAATTGTTTTTCTATTCACTATCAATAGAATTCATTATATTACATAGGACAGTTAGCATTTAATTGCCCCTAAACTATAGTTGGCAAAACCATCAACATAAAGTATGTGTTTTATGCATGTTTAAGGCACTCTCCTGTCGTAGAAGTCACATGGCAGGAATGATGAGCGCCGGGAAATGTAATGAAAACAATGCTTAATTACGCTTTGCTAATTAAACTCCTTAATTTACAATACATTTAACTTAGGATAGATTTGGGATGCATCCCCACTGTAAATAAGGCTGTACCTGTACCCCCATAAGTTAAACAGAAATTTGGATAATGTGACTTTAGATAGTGGGTTTAGGTTTCACAATGTCATCCTTAAGGGTTAAACTTGGACTTATCTGATCATGTTAAAAAATTGCAAAAAACAAAACAAAAAAACTCATATATATATATATATATGCCCCAGGAATAGCAGCTGCTAGCTCTAGGCTGATAGATCCTTCTGAACACGGTGACAGCAATGTGCTCAACAGCTCATCAA
>JAVSBV010000127.1:7651326-7679690 GCA_033117975.1 Parotocinclus spilosoma | reverse complement strand
TATATATATATATATATATATATATATATATATATATTTTTTTTTTTTTTTTTTTTTTTTTTTTCCCTCCCCTTTGGTTTTCAAAATAAATGTAATGACCAAAAGAAAAACAACCAAATATAAAATCTTTCTATCATTGTGGGGACATGACAATGACGTATAAACTATTATTTCTTTACAATTATTGTAAGATTAGTTACACACATGCAAACACACACAAGGAGGGGCGAGAGTCAGACAGAGAGACAGTGGGACCATAAACATTATTGTTAGACGACACTTGGGGACAACGTCATGATTTAGTACATAAGTAGCTTTACAAGTGTCCCAAGTAACACGCACGCACGCACGCACGCACGCACGCACGCACGCACACACGCACACAAACACACACACACACACACACGCATAATCGCGAACACACGCACACTTCACCCATGCCTTGACACAAATTATTTAAAATATTATGTTGTCATATATTTTAGTTATGTACTTACATATGGAACTTACATATAACAACTTTAATTTAGTCTATATAACCTTTTTATTTTGCTAATTATTCTTTTAAATATGTTGTTTAAGTATATATTTTACTACTTATTTCACTTATGTTATTCATGATCTTATTAATACGATTTTAGACTTTTAAGTATATATAATTTAAGATGAATTGTGTATAATTCTTGCATACATCATCTAAGCAGCCCAAAGAGGATCCACCCCTTTTTTAGTCTCTGTCCCCCAAAGCTTTCTTTTATTTAGGGAGTTTCAAGAGACTGGAGAGTTTGTTCCTTTCCACTGTTGCCCTAAGCTTAAACAATTAGGGCATTGGGCAGAGATAATAGAAAACAGTAATAATAGAAAATAGAAAAATTGCAAAATTGCTTTGAGACAATGGTCCATTTAAAAAAAAGTATTATAGGCATTAATGTATCGATGATATTTGCTTTAAAATGTATTTTAAATGTTTTTAAACTACCATTCTAGACGGATAAATTAAGCAAGTTCATTTGTACTTATAACATTAAGGCTATTCAAGGAGGTTAGGAATTTTTTTAGTCTTCCCAAAGTTTCTTCCTTATAACATTTATGGAGTTTTTGTTTCCACTGTCACCCTAGTCTTGCTCAGTCAGGCCTTGGGCTTAGATATTGGTAAAGCTGCATTAAGACAATGCTCCACTTTAAAAAAGAGCTATATAAAAATGTGATTGTGATCATGTAACCATGATTTTGTTTATTTAACCTTGCATCAGCATTAATGGCTATTTACGGCATGAACAGGATTATCGATACTAGTCAGCACATTCATACTGGGCCAATTAAGAGCAATTAGTTAATTAATAAATGTATTTGAAATGTGGGGGAAAAGCCAGAATCTACATTGAAATCAGATCAAATGCAAATAATTTTTTTTTTTTTTGAACAAGCACTGTTTTTTAAAGAAATGCCATCCTATACTTCTGTATAACAATACATTTATTTGCAGGCAGTTCTGCAGTGTTTGTTTCACTGTAAGCTAGATTAACAAATGGTGAATACTTGTGATAATTAATGAATACTATGGACGTATCTATGCATGTTCAATGCAATATTTGAATAAGCATGGAAGTATGAACACCAGTGTGTGTGTGTGTGTGTGTGTGTGTATGTGCGGCACATCTGGGCTTTATATCAGCGTCTTAATTAATCGTGAGTGAAGGCCAGGCAGTGACAGGTCAACTGGGTAGACTCCAGCTTGAGACAGGCCGTGATTTATGACAGCCAAGCCCCGAAGAGCACTGATTTATTTCGGGAACAGGGAGAGGGGAGAAAAGGGGGCAAAGGAGTTAAAGGATTTTGCTAAGAGTACAACACGCAGACTCACAGAGGAAGGAGGGGGAAATGCAATGCGTCTCGCACAAACACAGGCACACACTGGGAGTGGGAGAGTGAAACAGAGTTATGGTGATGAAGAAAACTCCCACAGCTCTGTGTGTACGTCTCTCCTCGTGTGTCAGTCAGTTGGCCTCACCCTGCCTGCTCTCCCTTCACCTATAAGAATGAATTTGTTAAGTGTTGCTTTACACTCCTGGATAGAGGTTAGTCATTTGATGCAATTCATACCTATGATTATGGAGAGACAATACTACCTACTTCCCAACTTACTGTTCATTTCAGTTAATAGAAACTGGAATATGTAAATACAATATAAAATACAAGCCAATCTTTATGTAAACAGTATCTGATGGTCAGGATTAATCCAGAAATGGTGGAGCTGTACGAAACCAGCACTACTTGTTGATTTGTGACTAATACTTCTGTTTCACAGAATTCAAAAGTGCACTGATAGACAGCATTGCAAAAAAAACACAGAAGATCATGCAGATAAAAGAGACTCAGTGAGTGAATGTGAACCAGTTTATATAGGAAATGTTTAAAAAGAATATACAGGTAGAACAATTTATATACAGGTAGATTACAAAGAAAGGCATATACTTACAATAGGACAGATAAGCAGGTACAGCATACACAGCTTGTTTTAAATAAGTAGCAGAAACAACCAAGTTAGAACTATTACAAATCTTTTTGCCCTTTGGCTTTTTCAAATAAAAAGTTCCATATATAAAGTACATAAAGTACATAGGTACTTAACATTTTCCTGACAAGTAAAAACTTCCTAACTACATTTCTAACATGGTAAGGGCAAGTGGTCCTCAAGTAAGACAAGTTGCTCAGTTAATAAAAATAATTAACATGTGTATATATATATATACTTTTTAACCAGAGGTTATTATATTGAAGCGATAGAGAAAGGATCATGGAGCAAGGCCTGGCAACTACACCTCAGTAACAAGTGGTTAAAAACTTCAGCCCCTAACTACCACCATCTGTAAGCCATTGTAGAGGAAATCAGCCCAAAGTTGCTTAGAATATGCAGACATGGCAACCATGACACAAATGATGGCCATCCGGTCTGTGCTTGTGTTATTTATGGTAGTGCTGGCCTGTAATCAGAAGAAACTACCTGTGGAGAACATGCCAAACACTGCCCAAACAATAACAGGAGCTAGGGACTAAACCAGCAATGCCAGAGACAATTTGTGATAAACCACCATGTGAAAACCAGTATACCACCAGAACATGTCAAACTTTACACTGACAGTAACAAAAGTGAGAATTAAACCTGAAACTCTGGAGCTGTTTGGTAGCAACACTGCCCACATGGCAGTGGAAAATAAAGCATTGGAACTCGGTAAAAAATAAAATTACCATGAAAAGAATCACCATGGTGAAACTTTGTTGAACTATATCTCCTATATCCTCAGAATTCACCCAGGCTTCTCCAACCTTCCCAAACCTTTTCAACTCTCTCAAGCTCTAGGCCCCAACAGTCCAAACCTATGTGGGAGATGAGCTCCAGCAGTCTAATCACCTCCCTCCTATGGCCCTTAATAATCCGATAACTGCAGAAAATCTTAAAGGCACTCAGAGGAGGGAGAGAAATGTACATGACCCGGCAGTCCTGCTTTTATTAGAAGCCATCATTACTAATATTTCTTGGAATGTTCTTGAGTATAAATAGAAAGACAAAAAGGAAACAGTGGGAAAAAGAGAGAAAAGGGGGTTGGTTTGATCTGGTGTGAGAGTTCAAGATGGCCTTGTTTAGTTTGGACGGCTGAGGCCTTAGCAAACTGCAGAAGACTGGCCGCCCAGAGTGAGCCTCGATTCCACTGGGACTTCCTGGCATTAGTTATAGAGGGCCTAGTTAGAGGTGTCTGGAAATTCAGCAATGTTGAGAGAGAAGACATCTGTATTCGGACACCATAATCATGTAACAGTAGCAGTGAGCAACCAGAAGCCACCTTCTCCATCAAGAGAAAGGTGTAAATGCAAAATTCCAGAGACCAAGGTGCAATCATTGGCTTTCTGTTGGGCATCTCACAATTAGTTCCACCAAGTACTCTGGTTTCTTAATGGCCTACTAGTGGGTGGATTGATTATATGACAAATTGCCATTGAGATTGGGAATGACTCGTTACAGTCAACAAAACTACTTTTACAAATAGATTCAGTAGTTAACACTCCATTTACAGCATTTAGCAGACTGATTTTTTTCAGTAATCCAATCAATCAGATAACGAGAAACCTTCGGGTTTACATTAACCAGTCAATGCATGATGCGACAACCAAATAGTCTTACAGAAAGAGGTCACCTAAACTTCATTTTTAAATAGTACATAATCAAATCCTTTTTTTAGCATATACTACTTGTCAGATTCTCCACAAAGTTGTTGATTGCCGTTTAGCAAGTCTGCATTTAATTCCAGGCTTGTCAGATCCCATTAGAGAATCCCCCACCTCCACTATGTAAATAAGCAAAAAAGAAGCAAAAAGAACTGAAACCTTTAAGAAGTGGACCTGGCAACCATGTTTTTTCCCCACCAGCTTCTCTGTGCACATGCACAGACTGTCTAATATGATTTAAGTCAGGTAACTAGTGTAGGTGCAGGATAACTGGAGAAATCTGATCATAATCAGATTATTAAGTACACACATTCATTGATGCCATCATAAAATATATAATCCAATCAAGTTTAAAAGGGCATTGCTCAAGGGCACACATATGGCAATGTTTGGACTTTAAATACTTGCCAGCAACATAGGACCATAACAACTGCACCATAACATCACTTCTTATTTTTTAATGGCAAACATATCTAAGTCAAATGTCAGATCTAATCCTGTGGTGCTTTTTACAATGGTGTATTGTCTCAAGGCAGCTTTACAATTTTCTATTAATTCTATTACGCATAAAGCATAGAATGCGCAAGCCTAGGGTGACAGTAGCAAGGAATGACTCCATAAACGTTATAAGGAACAAACACTGGGAGGCCCAAGACTCAAGGACCCATCTTTACTGGGCAATCTAGATGATTTATGTAAGAATTAAGCCGAGGTGCCATATGATTTTACAAGAACTGCTGGACAGTCTGATCCTGTCCATGTCCCATCGCTGTCAGTGTGTTTTGGCAGGCTTGGGTGATCATACACCCTACTGAACAGTTAATGTGTGACTCTCTTATCCAGTTTAACATTGCTTCTGTTCACCTCCATGAACATATCACTTGCTACTCAATCACGATAATTGAGTTTGCATCTAATTTGCATAACTGAACAACTTTCTTAAACGTTTCATTTGCTTTTCTGCTCATCTTGTTTAATGATACATAAATGCTTCTTACACAATTTGAAATATCCCCTAATTCGCAGACAGAATATTATTTAGTAAATAACACATTGGGAATGAGGCGATATTAGGAATATTAGAAAATATACTGCTTACAAACATTAGGGGATATTTATTGACTTATTATAAGACTACTGAATACAATTCAATAATGAAAGTAAATTATATACTGAAAAAAATAACAGAAAATATAGAGAATTAATTAGTACAAAGTCTTAACTCTCTGTAGGACCTTGTGTATTTAGCGGGTAAGTTTTGTTGGCATGGGATGTTCAGTTAACAGGATGATCGAGGGAGTTAATGCCCTCTGACATGGCCTGAGTAACAGGGTTAGGCCTGGAACTGTATGTTATTGAGTGGATCAACACCTAGTGGGTCACAAAAGCTAATCGACACTGTGGAACCATGAGCAGAGGAGAGAGTTAAATGTAGGTGTACTACATATCGGGTCACGGCCTCGCTGAGCCTTTCATTGGCTCATGTTTGGAGACTATGTGGTTAATTTTAATTGAACATATACTGTCAGTGCATTCATTCTGACAAACAAAACTAGCTGGTTCATCACCTCTTAAGTGTCATAGCTTTCCTCTACACAGGGTATTAACAGTACTGTATGTTCTATAATTATTGTATTAATTACAATTCTATAATTATCTATGGTACCATGTTTTTTCTCGTGAACATACAATACTGTGTGACTATGGTCCACCCTGTACATGGATTCACATTCATGAACCAGAGTGCCCCAAGTTGACTAATAGCAATGCACCATTTGAACCTGGAAAAATGTTCAAAACTTTTAAACTCTGGATTTATTTATTGTCACATTTCAATCAGATAAACAAAAACAGCTGATCAGTGTTTGGCCAGACTCTCAGATGTGTGAACAGAAGTTATCTGTAGCGATATGATTATGTAAAATGGGTCAGAAGACAAAACACTTTTGGCATTATTTAGTGGGTGATTTAATGGAGAATCCAGTACACCTAGTTAGTGGGCTAAATCTGATCTCAAGTCACAGCATCACCAGATGCTGTTGTTAGATGTACCCAAAGGGCTAAGGAACAAATGACACATGCGACACACTTTTTGTTCTGTTTATATCAGAATCCCTTTTGTTTTAATTAAATTTTGTCGATTTACAGTAAATCTGAGCTGGAAAAGGCCTGTGCCCAAAGCCTACATCATGCCTGTGTTTATTTGCTTTGTACATTCTTGAAGGCTGGTGTAAATCACATTTAAAAAGGCCCGTATAACTCATTATCCTGCTACAACTCTAATTCCTCCTAAATGCACTGGAGAAAATTCAGAGCTCATTTGCGGTGTAAACAGTCTTTAACAGATTCAGATTAACTCCTATTCTCCAGTTTAACCCCCACCTCCTCCCCATCCCTATTATGCCAAGCGTACCCCTTCCTCACACACACCATACCCCTTCAACAAACCCAGATGACCTATTTTTTTTCTTTTGTCGTAATTAGACTTGTTAAATGCAATTACAATCTAATGCAGTCCACGCTCGCATTTCGGTCCTGCATTTATTCCTGTCTCGTCACTACAGTAAAAAGCGTATGAGGGCCGATCTGGTGGAGACCAAGGCCACGGGCAGTGGAACATGTCCGTTAAGCTTGGTTATTACGAGGAGACCACCGAGCTAAAAGGCATGAGTACAAGAGGAAGAGGAGAAAGGCTGAGGTACAGGAAGCAGTTTGGTTTGAGGGAGCCACTGCTGAGGAAAGCACTTTTTAGTAAGGGCCCCCACCAGGACCCGAGGCCCAAAACATGACGACAAGCCCAATTTAGGATTGCCATGGGGAATGACGGCACTTGGACTATAAAGGCACCGAAATTACCTCAACCGCAAAAGGTCAGTTTAAGGTGAATTTTCAAAAACATTGGCACCTTTGAGCACTTTTAGTACAAGCAAAAGTTCAATTTATTTGTAGAGCCTATGCCAATTAGAAAAGTCTCAAAGCGGCTTCACAGAAGAGAAAAAAATCTAAAAGTAGCAAGAAGACTAAGTAAGCACTAAGAAAATAAATAGTATAAAGAAAGCACATAGTGATAACACTTAAAAACGAACCATAGAGACAAAATGTGATGTCAATTTATCAGATAAATTGGATTAAAGGCAGGATTGGCAGCTGTTTGAGATTTCAAGGTCTAAATATTCTATCCCTAAATCCAGACCAGGCACATTCATTCATTCATTCATTCATTCATTTTCCTATCCACAAAATCCTGGTCAGCATTACGAGAAAGCCGAGACGTAGCTGGAGGCACAGGGCACAAATCTGGGATAACCCTAGACAGGGCACCAATTCATCATAGGGCACTCACACTAAGTGCACACTGGAAACACCAGTTAATGTAGCACTCATGTATTTAGAATGTGGGAGGAAATAGGTGTACCCATAGTAAACGCAGGTGGCCATGGGGAGAACATACAAACTTCACAGAAACTCAGTCAGAGTCAGGATCATACCAGAGACACTGGAACTGTGACGTGACCATGTTAGGATCAGGTACAATATATTATTAAATCATGTGTATATTAATATAAATACAAAACAAATATATATTACCTATATTTTTGTCTTCATATGACCCAAGTGAAGTTAAGTACTTGCAAAAGTACTTTTTTATCATTTATTAATTGTTTTTTTCTGTTCTGTGGAAAGATATTCCAAATTATATATTTATAATTTATATTTTTAAATTACTATGCATTTTAAAGCAATTATTTAACTATTCAGGGTAGCATAAGACTTCTTGGTCCAACAAAAATATTTATTACTTTTTAAAAATATTTTTTTACAAAATTATTGCATGTGTGTACTGTATAGAGCACACACACAGACACACAGACGCACACAGACCCTTTTAGTACATCAATTAACCTAAAGCACATAGTTGGACTGTGGTAGGAAACCAGAGCACCTGGAGTACACCATGGGGAGGACATGCAGACTTTTGGCAGTGAGTTACGTAGACCGCCTGGGATCGAACCCAGGACAGAAATTAAATAAACATTAGAAAAACAAAATGTGATGAAGTGACATTTAATAAATCAAATCTAATTGTCAATTTTTAATTATCTAGTACTAAAAATAATATAAGTCATTTAAAATAGTTTGAATTTAAAACTTTAAATGGCAAAATAAAGGCACACAAAAATCCTACACATCCTAACATCTAAAAGGACGTTATAGAAAATAAAGCTTAAGGGGATTTATTCACTCATTGAGTGTGTCCTTCAGAGTAACACCTCAGGCTGAACTCCTCACCTCAGCCATGTTTTTTGGGAGATTTGGGATCGGAGACCTCATATGCTCCTCGGTGTTGAGCTACATGGGAGGCGCTTGGTTTATGAGCTCTGAGTTTATGGCACAGCCGCTTAAGAAGCTCTCTGGTTTCACCTGCCAATTACCATCCAGCTTCTTTCCTGAGCAGGGAGGACAGGACCCCCCTCCGACTGAGAGGTGAACCATGAATCCCCCTTCCCACTAGAGCTCTCCACCTTTCTCATCCCTCTACCTCTCAGGAGCTGAACTGTGCAGCTGGAGACTATGTTTATTTACTGGGTGGTGGCAAAATGCCAGGAAAGCACGGCCTCCCACCTACCAAATCCTCAGAGCAATGAAAGACGCTTCCCAGGGGACACCCCCCTTCTGCAGCACATGGCGATCCAGAGTGTGTGAGGAAAGAAAAGATGTGTCCAATTTCTGAAGCTGTTCAATGATCTGTTCACCATTACACAACTACTGGACACCTTGCACTGTGAGTGTCCATGTTGTCTGCCACGGAAACTAAATACAGAGTCATTCTTCACACCCTCCATGCAGATAAATGTAAGTATAAAGCCAAATTAACAACTGCATTTTATGAGGCTTCTAAATGAGCATCTGCAGATACAGGGTAGCATAGTAAAAAGCAGCAGCCAAATTCGTATCACTTGACTGTTATTGGATATGAACTGGATTTCTGCTCATTTTGCAGTTAGAGGTTCAGGTACTGAGCCATGAAACAAGAGGTAAAGTATCAACATTTGTAATCTCACACTGACTGAGCTAATTGGCTTGAGAGGTAAAGTTGCAACGGTGATATTGGCCAACAGTCCGTACCCATACTGTCAGTACAGAGGAATTTGGGTGGCTGAAAGGGACACAAAAGATGCATTCATTACATCACCAACCTTCAGGACTGGATTTGTCTCTTCAGTGAGGGTTTGTCAGTCACAAGCAGTCTGACTGTGAATACGGTAACAGATGAGCTGTAACCTGTTAGGCAAAACTGGATTTCTCTCTTTGCGCTTTCCCACAAATGCACATGCGGTGTGAGAGAGAGAGCAAAAGAGAGAGAGAGAGAGAGAGAGAGAGAAAGCAAGTGAGAGAGATCGAGAGAGAGAGAAAGCAAGAAGGGGGTAAGAGAGAGAAGGCGGAAAGAGCAAAAGAGAGAGAGAGAGAAAGCAAGAGAGAGAGAGAGAAAGCGAGAGAAAGCGAGAAAGAGAGAGAGAGAAAGGAAAGGGGGGGGGGAGCAAGAGAGAGAAAGCGAGAGAGAGAAAGAGAGAGAGAGAGAGAGAGAGAAAGCAAGAAGGGGGAAAGAGCAAGCGAGAGAAAGAGAGAGAGAGAGAAAGCAAGAAGGGGGAAAGAGCAAGAGAGAGAAAAAGAGAGAGAGAGAGAGAGAGAGAGAAAGAGAAGAGAGAAGGGGGAAACAGCAAGAGAGAGAAAGCAAGAGAGAGCGAGAGAGAAAGAGAAGAGAGAAGAGGGAAACAGCAAGAGAGAGAAAGCAAGAGAGAGAACGAGAGAGAGAGAGAGAGAGATTGACGCGGATGACCTCAAATCCAAAAGATAAGGAATTAAACTGATTTTAGTGGATTTTAACAGAAACTGTTAAATAACTTAAACTGTCAGGTGCTTTTATCCAAATGCATTTAGGGTTAAAGGCATTTGTTTAAAAGCCCATGAGTGGCAGCTTGGCAATTCAGGAATTTGAAATAATAGTATTCCGAGGCTTACAGGTTGAGTCACCACTGTGTCTTGAGCTTTGTAATGTTATGGTGATTATCGTAAAACTCCAGCCTTTGCACATGTTATATAACCAGAGGTGTATGGTAATTACTCATATATGTTTGAGCACGTGAGGTTACATTTGTTTGTCATACTTTTCACTCATATATCTTATGCAGTGCAGCTTAAAAGTTTGTGAATTCTTTGGAAGTTCCTGTGTTTCAGCATTACCATGACCTAAACCATTATATTATCAATCAAGTCCTAAAACTTGGCTATGTGTTTATTAAGAAAAATGATCCAGTATTGCATAATTTGTTAGCAGCAAAAGCACAGGAACATCTAGGATTAGGTGAAATTAGAGCCAGGTGTTTTATCAAGGATAACAATCAAGCATAAGTGGGCTAGTTCGTATTTGAAGAACAGCCTGATCTTTGAAACACGTTCTGAAACTGTTTCACGGCACTTTAAAGGCTCTCTGTTAACCACAGTAAGCAAGTTACTGATGCTCATCAAATGGGAAATGATTACAGAACCATCTCTAAAGAGTGTTCATACCAACAATGAACAGATCAGTAGTAAGAAAGATCCTGTACAACTGGGAGAATTCCAAAACCATTCCTATTAACGTATTAGCGTATTAACCTGTGAGGTCACAGCAAAACTCTAACTTCTAACAAACTAAATTATCTCTTATCTTGCATCTTAATGTTCATGAGACCACAATCAGGAGAACACTGAACACCAATGGTGGGCACGGTAAAAGGCAAAGCCATTGCTCTCCAAAAAGGACATTCCTGCCCATCATGTGGAGAATGGAAAGCTATTGGACAGAATGTGAATGGATAAGCTTTTTGGTTTAAATAAGAAAAGTTATGTCTGAAGAAATAAAACTAGTAGAATTCCAGGATAAGAACCGTGTCCCATCTCTGAAACATGGTGGTGGTAGTATTATGGTTTTGCTGCATACTTACCACCATGCACTGAAAAATGTATTCTAAATAATAAAAGAAACCATTAAATTAACTGACAGGACATCTGTCCGTGAACAAAATTTCAATAGAAAATGGGTTATACACACTGCTCTAAAATATAGGAGATATTTCATTTTAAAGTATCCCCATTTTTGTGAGCAAAAACAATAGTAACAACTACACTAACTTACCCACACAACCTTTTTCGGTACACTTCATATCGACCAAATATGGTATAAGAAGTAAAAATGAATGTTTTTGGAATAACCAAGTCAAAGTCCTGATCTTCAAGAGAAACATCAAGGAAGAAGTTAATGTGAAGAAACCCACCAACATCCCAGAGTTCAAGCTGTTCTGTATGAACGAATGGAATAAAAATCCATCAAACCAATGTGACCAACAAATGACTGACTAATACTTTAGTGAAAGCCTCACAATGGCACCACATTCGATACTGAAAGCTAACGTTTATATACCTTAACTCAGAGATATGTATTGAATTGTTTTCCTTAATAAATACATGACCAATTATAACCTTTTTGTCACATTGGTTTAATTGAGTTTGCTTGATCTACACTTAGGACTTATCTGATGGTGTTTTAGGTCACATTAATGCAAAAATGACAAATGGAAATTCCAAACAATTCGCACCCCTATATGTATATATTGGTGGTAGTGTGTCACTTGTGTGTTAATACACAGTGTAGCTGATAGGTTTACACACCCTTATGTTATTTCCTTATGTTATTAAAGATCCAGAAACAGTCAGAAAAGTAATATGCATTGGAAAACAGGAGTTATATTCATTTATTCATTATCTTAATCCACATGAGATCAGTCCATTGTAGGGTCCACGGACAGGCAGGCAGGCAGGCACACACACACACACACACACACACACACACACACACACACACAAAGCTATGTTGTCAGAGACCCCGATTAACCTAACATGCATGTGTTTGGACTGTGGGAGGATACCGAAGTACCCGGAGTAAGCTCACGCAGACACGGGGAGGACATGCAGACTCCACACAGAAAGGACCCAGGCTGCTCCACCCTGGGATTTAAACCGGGACCTACTTGCTGTGAGGCATCGGTGCTACCCACTGAGCCACCGTGATGCCCGGAGCTATAGTCCACAACCATATTGTTAAAAACCTGATTTACACACATACCAGCACCAAAGACTAACAAGTCATTATCACGTCTGTGGCACTGCCGTGATGAGAGTGGTTGAGCTAGAGCAATTACAGTTTGTAATTGTATACAAAAAACACCTATATAACAGTTTTACATGAATAAATAAGTGTTTGCACTAGGTACCTACTAAACTGGCAGCCGGACATGTATAAAGCATAGGGTTAATGTATATTACATAAATAGTTAAGTCACCTTTATTTATAAAGCGCGTTTAAAAGACAACTAGTGTCGGCCAAAGTGCTGCACAAGGAAAGAGTTAAATGAAATTAACAGGGAGACATAGGACAATAAAACAATCAAATCGACATCATAATATAAAACAATCACATGCAAATCACCAATTATATAATGTTTTTATATTTGTATTACAAATTAATTGCATCATCCACACAAACACAAGCAATTTACACAAAAAATACTAAGAAAAGTCTCTAGTTTAAACGTGAGCAAACAAGCTATGAGCACACAGCCCACACTCTCTCTCACTTTCACAGACGGATTTATGCTCTTAAATTCTCGCCTCTGCATGTAGATCTGTGGGATTGATTGGCTGTTAAAGTTTATGGACAAAACATCTAAAGTTAAAAGACAGCTTTTTGTTCCCTGTTATAATTTATAATAATTCTTAAGTCCTTGGTCCTTAAGACCATTAACGTGAACTGACTTTTGACATGCACATTGCTGTTGAGAACATGCTTACGTTACACAGGCAGAAAAAAAGGCACACAAAGAAAATACTTTTTTAATCTCCCTTTTAAATTTAAAGCTTTCAACTCATTGACACTCAAAATTAGTCATGACTATATTAACAGGAAAAAATACAATAAACAACATGATGAGGAAAGATTCAATTATACAACACTTTTACATGAAATTCAATGGTGTGCAGAACTGGGGCCAAAACGGTCTTAGACCCCAACAAAAATCTGTTTTCCTGCTTCCTATCCTCATTCATTTTACCCATCAACTTTTTGGGTAGGCCACTCAGTCAGTCAGTCAGTCAGTCATGAACGCATACTCCGGCCAAATCTCATGGGTGACTGAGGCCCATCTGCAAACAGCATGTTGCTTTACCATCTGTCTTCAAAACCCAACAGGCCGGCCAACATACCACACACACAAATACACAACACACCAACAAACTTCTGGCCAAGCAAAGTCCGCACATGATGGCAAACAACTGCATTCATTCAGATTTGAGGAGTTTCAGATAAGAGAAGGTTTTTTAGTAATATTAAGTTTCATGGCTGTAATATTTTAGCTTTTGACCGAAGTACCCTTTAGAAATAGTCACACATTAACAGTCCATAAAGTCCTGACCTAAGTGATGGTGGGTCCAGAGACTATATTGGAAGCAAGGCTCCAAATGGTTCTCATAAGTCAAGTCAAGTTCAATTTATTTGTATAGCGCTTTATACAAGCATTGTCTTAAAGCAGCTTTACAATATTATATCTTAAAGGTCATTCTTAAATTGAGCAAGCCTAGGCTGACAGTGACAGGGAAAAACTCCCAAAATGTTGAAGGAAGAAACCTTGGGAGGACAAGACTTACCCATCCTCCTTGGGTGGCTTAGATTCTCATAACCGGGCATCCAGGCAATTACAGTGCATCATATACTAGGGTGACCAGATTTTGGTTTCTGGAGGACACCTTTTTAATTTTTTTTTTTGCGTCATTGGTGTATCAGTGTATGATATGGCACAAATGACATGGTGTCTGTGTAAAAACTGCATTTATTGAACAGCACAAAACAACATAGTACACTAACAAAAACATGCACTAACATTTTTTGAGCGTAATAGTGATAGACTAAGTAAAAAAAGAAAAAGAAAAAAAGAAAAGGCTCCTCTTCAGTACACTTTCGTTTCGGCATTACTGCACGCTTTCTTCTTCACACATACACAATTCAAAATAGATAGATTTAAAGAGAAGGTCGACTCATTTGCGATACAGAGAGACCTGGAATGGAGTGAAATGGAACGGAGTGGCATATTCTAATCACAATGCACTGTACATGTATTATGTTTGAGGCAGTCAAAAATCCCGGAAGATTTTGAAATTCCCCCTGGACATTTTTTTAGGTCTGGGAAAAAAAGGAAGTCTGGTCACCCACATATACTCACCCATCATATACTCACTCTCTATTTAGAGTACTCAGTCCAGCTACTGGCATGTTTTGGACACAGATTGGCCAAACGACTTACAGATATAAAAGAAGGTAAGAACTGACCACTTGACGATTAACTCCTGGGGAAGTAAACTACCTACTACACATGCTGGACCAATGCACTGCCCTAATTAACATTTGATATGCTTCATTCCATTTCATTTTTATTCCTAATAATGCTTCCCAATTTAATGTTGCAGATGAAAATAATACATTATTCATGTTCTGGTCAAAGAGACAAAATTAAACAGTACTCAAGCCTTATTCTTGATTCAACACATCTGTGCTTTGGCAGTGGAACGGTGCAGAATGGTTCCAGATTCGGCAAAGGCACCATACTGGTGGAAAAAAATGAGATAGATACATTCATGTTACTTCAAGCATTCGTCTCTCCACTTAAGACACCTCCCTTAAGTTTACCTTAAAATCATTTAAACACATCATTAGCTACGAGTGATGGAGTCAGGGCCCGATCTAACTGCTGTGATTTAACATGGTCGCGGGACATGGCCCTGGCAGTTTAAATGGCATTAAAGTCCCAGAGGGGTGAGAGGAGTTCAGTGAACGGTCTCAGCAGGCCTTTTACCAGACACATGGCCCCTCAGCTACCCAGGGGACAGCCCACAATGTGCATCACACATTCTGGGATGGTAGTGAGGCAGAACCAGGGTGAGGTTTAGGCCAGGCAAGTGAGTGAGAGAGACAGAGAAAGGACGAGAAAGAGAGAGAGAGAGAGAGACTATTTTAACAGCTCATTTACTGGAACCAGAATAGACTATGCATACAATACCATTAAAAAAGCCGCCAGAGTTTCAAAATCTCTTCCTCATATAAAGAAAGCACAACATCCAACTGTTTAAAAGAGGTTTCAGTTTTAAAGCGTGGTTCGAGGGTGAGCGATTTTTATTGCCATCCCACACACCAGCTGTGTGTAAAAAAGCTGATATCTTGTTAGCTTAATGCTAAGTAAAAGCATTAGCTAGGTAATGCGTCATCATGCGTATAATCAAACTTTTTCCCCCCTTGATCAAATTTACTATGCAAGGTTCACAAGGTGAAAAACTTAAGGTGCAGTAACAGGGCAGATTAGCGGCTTAGCAAACATCAACACACGTCAGCAGCAGTTAACACACACAAGGAAGTACAGGCAACAGACAACAATAAGGAGGAGTTGCCACAAAACCACCCTTATTCTGGGAAATACACAGCCTACATCACTTATGAGCTTTTTCAGGTTCTAAATACTACATGTTTATTGATGGGAAGTAATCTTAAAGGGAAGTAAGCAGGCAAAAAGACAAATCTCTTAGCATGTCTCGGCATAAGCTAAAAACAGTGTAGCGTTAATTATGGTTTAATTATGGTACTGTTGGCTGTTTTGTGTTTTGCTGGATTAGCTTGTAAATGCATACAAGCTATGGTCGACTAGCATGACTTTAGTAGGGGAAACTGGAAGGTCACCAGTAAAAACCAGTAGACATATGCCAAAAAGCAGGCTATCACCTATGCTAACTAGTCAGTATTCTCTGCGATAAGTTCAAGCATGTATCTGACATTAATTTACCCTTTTTATTTCCTAAATTGCTATTGTTTTAGCTAGTTTGCTTAAATACAGTTTAACATACATATATTTGTGTGAAATTAAATGTATACCCTACAAAATCTAGGTAGGGACCACCCTGTAAAAATAGCTTAGATTGATCTAAAGGGGTAAATATAGTTTTTTAACCTATTACTTTAAATCACTATTCAGTTTAATATGTAGCAATTTGTTTCTCTAATATACACTCGCCAGCCACTTTATTAACTTCAATTGTTCAACTGCTCGCTAACGCAAATATCCATTTAGCCAATCACATGGGTGAAAGTAATTTATGGATGTAGACATGATCAAGTCAGCCTGAAAGAGGAAGAATGGTCATTAAAGTCACTTTGAACGTTGCATGCTTGTTGGCGCTAGACGAGTATTTCAGAACCTGATGATTGATTAAGATTTTCATGCACAGACACCTCTAGTATTTACAGAGAATGGCCAGACTGGTATGAGATGACATAAAGGCAACAGTAAATTAAATAACCACTCAAACCACTCAAATAACCACTTACTCAAAGTATGCAACATAATTTAATGCACAACATGTCAAACCTTGAAGCAAATGGAGAAGCAGAAGAAGATCACACTTCCCCTCTTGTCACCTAGAAACAAGCAACTACTGTACAAAACTATTGTACAATTTGCACAGGCTCACCAAAACAACAGAAGTTTCGAAAAATGCCTTGTATGATTAGTTTTGATTTTCATCTGTGACGTTTTAAATGGTAGAGTCAGAAGGGGTCAATAAAATGAATGCATGAATTTATCCTGTCTTGTATTAAAGGTTCAGGATGATGGTGGTAGTGTAATGGTGTAATGGATATCTTCCTGGCACACTTTAGGCCCCTTCATACGATATAAACATTGTTTAAACACCAACCTACCTGAGTATTGTTGGTTAAGGATGCACAGACTACTAACAAATTTTGAGCCACGTTGGTAGGGCCCTCGACTTTCTGCTCAATAAAAGTTTGATTTGGATAAAGGTGTCTGTTAAATAATGTAAATCTATAACATACTGTGGTAGCCACCTTGACTTGGTATAATAAAAACAGCACAAGGGAGTCTGGGAAATGTACAGTACTAATGACATACCAAAGTGTTTATTATTGAAGCCGTTGAATCGACACTGGACTCTTGACCTGCACCACCAAACTCGCATTTTGGATTCTTACCCCATAGCAACATGAACCATACATTGTAAAGTTCTCAGTTGTAATTTACTTTGGATAAGGGTGTTTTTCTTAAATTCTAAAAATGCCTCATTTGTCCATGAGCGCATGATAATGGGGTGGAAATTCAGTCACAGTTTTACTGGGTACAGATTTCATTTTAAGCTTTTTCACTAGTGATTCAAAGGCTTTGAGTCTAATCCCATGACTGCTATTACAGTACTGGTGGCTAATCCACTAAAATAAATTGTTCTCTGTCAGCTTTTGGTAAGGAACCAAGAATCAGGAGTTTATTGCTCAGTGAATCAGTCAAACTGCCACTGATGGGACCTTGAGAGAGGCCTTTAACCTTTAACTAAGTTGTAGGTCAATGTGGAGAATGGCGTCCACTTAATCCTGTAAATGTAATGTCTGTGATGCGTCCAGATATATACTGACTGACTGTAGAAGACGGTGGTGATTAAGTCACTGGCATCACCAATGCCACTTTTGGGGTTTAACTCTAAAGTTCCCAGCTAAATTCTGGTTACTTTGCATATGGGCATAACACTGCAAATGAAGCTGGGATTGCGTCCAGATTCATACCAACTCTGACTCTGCGGTGTATCAGTGGTTGTGGCTCTGGACTACTGACTGGAAAGTTGTGAGTTCAAACACAGACTCCACCTAGCTGCCACTGCAAAGCACTTTCAACTGCCCAGTTTAATTGTATGTCACTCTGGTTAAGCCATGGTAGCCATTTACTGCAGCATCCACTCTGTATCCATTTGAGTTTGGGCAGAGCTTGAAACTGTTTAATTACAATGTATGCGTAGTTCCGTAGATTCCATATCAGTACTAGATACCTTCAGCAAATGATTTTTGACACATTTTCTTTGTTTTTCTTGTCTCATGCTCAGTGTGCACTGCAAAAAGCTTTTACTGAAGATAAATAATCATTTTTTCCCCATTATATTCCTAGCAGAGCCTTATATGAATATTTATTTTTCTGCTGTGAAGTTCAGTGATAACATTGCGTTTACTGTAAGTGAATTTGATCACACAGTATCACTCAATCCTCTGACAGTTTTATGACCAGCACATTTCTGATTATGCATGAAGCAAACCGCCGGTCATGGATGGATATTTTAGAGGCGGGTTGTTCCCAGAGCTCAACCGGGAAAGTTCTCCTGCAGTGGCATACTGAACCAAACGATGCCGATGTGTTTCGTATGCAATGTCCAAGCATCCCTGGCCTCCTCTGTGCCTTTACAAGCTGCAGGACCGGTGGGCGTCTGGGCCCTGCTGAATTCTGGGAAACAGGGCTTGTTTGGAGACTCTCGGCAGCCCTCCACTCCCTCTTGGCAAAACTTCACAAGGGAACTCATGCAGCTCAAATATTTCGTCGTCAAACGATCTACGAAAACACATCCTGCCGAGTCGACCGAGGGAAGAGAGCACTTGCCTGTGCGTATGCAACACAGCAAATTACTACATGAATGCTCACTTACTACAATATACTGTTCATTGTTTGTGTCACTTGCGATTGCAGATTTATTTAAGTCTGGGTGGCAACCCGAGCTATACCAACAGAAAGATATTCACACCTATATACAGTAGATAAATAAAACTTTTAATGTTTAATTCTTAACTAGAATATTGTATGTTCCTGACAGTGGTATTCAGACTGTGCTGCAGACTCTTTGGGATGCACAGAGGATTTGTAATATTTTTTTCAATAATGCAATTATACAATATATGTACAATATATGATTGATGCCATTTGCTTGTAACATTTAAACATAAAACTTCATTTTCTATATTTTCTAACACTGAATATAATAATATTACAACACACATTTCATTACACTATTCATAAGGAATACTTGTCAAACTCAGGCAACTTAATTTTATTTTTACATTGTTCCTAACCTATTTGCTACTCACATGGATTTTTCAGCACAGAATTACTGTACATAAAATAAATCAGGACATCCATACTAATAGCAATAGGGCTCTGATCACATTTACCAAAATGTTACAATAAATAAACAAAGATAATAATAATCAAACAGGATAGTAAGTTTATATTGACATTCTCAGTGATAATTACAATACCATGATTAAACAACAAATATAAAGGGGGAAAAAAAGCTACTTTTTTGGTCTCCCCAGGATTTTTATAAAATCCAGATGATAATACTTTCTATAGTGATTTGGATTTTTTTTCCCAAATGTAAATATGTTTGGGAAACAGGACAACAATGCATTTTATGTATTTCAAAGTAAAATATTCTGGATTTCTTATAAAAAAAATATTTAAAGCATAGACGGGATATGGAGTTACACAAAGCAATAAACATAAAATCTCAAAAAGATTTAAATCATTGAATGATAGTAGAATAAATGATGTTAAAGACCAGGTACAGTTAACAAATGCTACAGTACATTTAAGCTACAATTAGTAGGTAGATTTTTATTAATGTTTTAAATGATATACCACACATTTGCAGTCACTGTGCAGGACACCATGCTTAACAATAATATGTTTCAAGAGTATGCCAAAAACAAACTTCATTTTTTTTAATGAACACATTTCTGTCACAGAATTTCAAAAGTTTTTTTCGTAGTGTAATTGAAACGCTGCAAATTGCCAAACCATTGAATTTAATATTATTTTCGTTATTACTTTTTCTTCATGTTTTCTTCCGCTTTTCCTAGTCAGGGTCACAAAGCAGTAGTGATTATATTATTATATTATTGTTATAGCATTATTATAACTATTGTCATTATTGATTTGTTGAAATAGTAGTAGATATTTTGTTAATAGCATTATTATTACTATTGTTATTACTGATTTTTTAAATTACTACTAATAAAAATATTGTAGCTGCACTATGAATATAGCTTTATTATTTTTGTGATTTGATTTGTTGCATTGCAGCTCCAGAAATTGCATATGTAATACTATGGAATATACACCACTCTGTTGTAGGTTCCTACCTTGTGCTCTGTCCTACTGATTAAGCCCCAGCTCGCCATGATCCTGAACTGGATTAACAAATGATTATTGTAGTCATTGCTGTTGTACATATTGTTTTAAAGGGCTGTAGTACAACGACAAAAAAAACAGTCAAAAATGCTGTGTTTTTCTATTAATATAAGCCTCTTCTAGTGTGATTTTTTGGTAATAATAATTTTAAAAGACAAATTGAGTGGTGAAAAAAGCTACACATTTTTTTTGCCTTGGTCCAGTCTGTTGTTGGATAATCCCAGCTGTTCACTTGATCTTTTGAAAAAGAAAGGACAAAGGAACATTTGTATATGTATACATACAGTATATATATATATATATATATATATATATACACACACAACCTGTAAAAATTATAAATGCAACAATATTTGCTTTTACTGAGATAACGGAGTACTCTCCCTTTGTAATTGTATCTTTTTATTTACACAACATTACAATGCTTCACTGCGTACTGAAACTACGCACTAGCTTCCAGAGACGTAAGCATTCTAAGATAGAAACTCAGAACAAGTCGAAGTGAATTGTGTGAATATTTTTTTAATTCCTTATTAGACTCTTTTTTGTATTAGTACTGATCTGCGGTAGAAGTGATTTATTTTCGGGTTTCAGGTTTAATGCTCTTTTTAAGCTTTATCAAACGTTCCATAGAGAGAGTTTTAGCTAATTTTGGCTGTAAAACACAGCTTTGAATGAATGAGTACACATAAAAATGTGCTTCATTAAAACACAAGATAACTTCCATTTTAAATTGATTTGCAGACATTTAAGTACACATTTACGTTAACACAACGGGATCTAACTACTGGCCTTGTGACAATGAGAGACAGGGTACAAGCTCTCCTGCCATACTAAAATAAACACCAAAATATAAGGTTCTGCCTATGGACTAAAAGCTCAGGGAGTTCAGGGAGTTGTACAGAAATTTGTGTTTATTAAACTTTAAAAGAAAATTAAGAAAAAGCCAAAAATTCATTGATAGACAGTATTACAAACAAACAAAAGATCAGACAGATGAACTAGAGACTCAACCACCGAATGTGAGTCACTTCATATAGCTACAGGTTAGAGAAAATATACAGGTAGTGGGGGGACAGACAAAGGTGTACTACTCACAATAGGACAGACATAAAATTTAGCTTGTTGCAAATAAGCAGGGAAAAGTCATACACACAAACATGAGCAACTTACACAAAAGAAAAGCACTAATCACATAATACTATTAATAAAATAATGGTTTAACATTAGTAAATATAGCATACTAATCATTTACACTTACACTAATATATAGTGTAAATTGTAGTATAATAGTAGTACCGACTGAGTCAAAAGACACAGGAAACTGAAAGAAAAAATAACATATCCAAATATTCCAGCAGGTAATGAGTGAGGGGGTCATGGTTATGGTTAAGTCTGGAACATGGCCATCATCTTGAAAGCCACCATATTAGATCAAGGGCAAGCTTTTCCTATAGGAAGGTGGATATGTAGTATATCAATGAAGGCAAAAATTGTCTCAGAAATTAGATTTGCAATCTCTCTTGTGGCTGAAATGTTATCAACAACTTTTGTTGTTCATCACAGGTACTGTACCTGAAGATGGAACTGACCATTCAGATGTAGAGGGAACTCAGCTGCCGTATCATAGCCGCAGACTTCAATAACCAACACCCAGAAAAACCAATTTCACACAGCACTGTTGCATCCCTCATAGCCAAATTCAGAGAAACCGGGACTATGGACAAGTCATGTAGTGATCGCCCAAAGACAATGAACTAAGAAGAAACCTTAACAATGGTTTTGGCAGCCCTTGCAAAGTCAACAAATTATACATGCTTTAACATTTTTTTTTCAAATACAAATTTTGGAGAATTTGCCTGGTAGTTATCAAGACTAATATGGTGACACCACTGATATATGATCCAATGTGCTAGGTATATTATGTCTATGGTTAGAACAGTCTCTAGTCCAAACATGAGTTTACGAGCAAGCGAGCACACAATGATAAGGTACGCGCACATAAAGAAACACAGGAATTATGGACTTCCTGCTCTTAAACACCTCTGCTTCTGCACTAATTGTCTGTTTATGGTGGCAACGTAAAAGATCAATAGTGGAGTTAAAAGATTTTCATACCCTTTGAAATTTCAGGTTAGGCTTCATACCCACACCTGCAACCAGGTTAAGCAAGGGTTTAAAAATTACCTCTTTGAAACAGATAGAGTATACTGAATGAGTTGTATTACTATTTAAAAGTGCAAAATCAAGAGACTTTCTCAAATGTTGACTGTTTCAGTGTGATCTACAGTGCAAAATTAGACAATACACATTTCTCCCCACAGTGTAAAGTGAAAATGTTAAAAAAATGGCAATTTATTATTTAAAGATGTATATACTGTGTGTGCCTATCTATACAAAGTAGTACTATTTATTTTCAATCACATAAAATTAGATTCCAATTTGTAGCCGATATTCAATCAACCTCCAATGGCTATAAAATGTTTACCACAGTTGGTGTCTGTGCCAACTTACTGCTAGCCCTGAAAATGATATATTTGGTTCTTTTCCACTTTCAAAGGCCTTTCAGTGCCTCGTTGCAGGAGATTTTCAGCTTGGTAACTGCAGCCTGTTCAAACAGATCTGTGTTTCATTCCAAAACAATACAGTAGAAGGGAGAGGGATGAGAGCGAGGCCCAGGAAAGCCCTCACCACTTTCTCTGGCCATGGCCCTGACACAAAGATGTCTTTATGAGAAGCTGAAGGAGCCCGGTGAGATGAAAGCATGTGACCCCAGCTGAGGCGCGTTATTAAGCGGCGGGAACTCAAGCAGGTGTCTTGCTTTTGTAAAGCAGCGGTTTTGAGTTAGCATTTAACCAGGTCCGATCTTGAACACGGATGAGAGCGCAGCGTGGAACGGGCTCAGTTGTTTTCTCATGATCTTGGCCTGTTACAGCTCCTTCTGTGAAGCGGGGATATGGAGCATGCAGGGTGGAGCGCGTTTCGGGATTCGGGCCATAAACGAGCCAGTGTACGAGATGAGAAACAGGGACAGTGGATTTAGCCGCAGGAAAATTGCACAAAGTCAATCAGGCCGGAGCGGACCGGCTCTGGTGCTTCTATGCAGGAGACAAAGCAGCTCGGTGGAAAGTGTTTATTTTTGGAAAGTGTTTAAGTCTGAACCTACTGTTCTCTGTCTCCAATCAACCTGATGAGCGCTTGGAGACGGCCATACGTGTGTGTTTGTTCACACAGCTTTTATGAGATGAAGTCTTAACCACAGCAATTTTACACAGCAATAATAATTTGACTAAATTATGATATAATTATATATAATCTGATTAGAATATATTGTAGTAATGAGATATGATTGTTACCAGTGGTGGCCCAGCAGTTAAAGTACTAGAGTATTGACCAGAAGTTTGAGGGTTCCCAGTCAACCTGCCACTGTTGGGCCCTTGATGAATATCAGATCCTTAAGTCTCAGTTGCTTGAAATGTACATTTTAAGCTTTTATAATATAATACATTCCTGAGAGCTTAAATTATTAAATTATTGTATGTATATTATATATACATATTGGCATCAGTGAATTAATGTAGAAAACTACACTGAGCTCTTAGTGCCTTTCATACATCTTCTTTCTTCAGTGCAAAATAAACCAAATCTGTTAGGACTGAAAGTAAATCCCTTAGACGCTTTCTATGATTTTTTAAAAATTATATTTCAGTAATTAACAAATCAGTAACTGGACATCCTTTGCCTCAAAGGTGCAGACATTTTTTCATTTTAGTACTAGCACTAAATTTTCATTGCCCAGTTTTTTTTTTGCAGATTGCAGGTTCAAATGCAGAAATTAAGTTATTAATAAGATCAGATTATTTATAAAATCTGAAAAATAAATCATGAAATACACTGATCTCAAAAATTATGGGATATTTCATTTTGGAGTTTCCCCCAAATTTTGTAGCAGCATAGCTTGGGTTTCCACTGTCTGCAATGAAATAAAATAAAAATGCTGTAAACTGTGGAATTTATCTTGTTTGTTTGTTTTTAGTTTTTTTTCTTCAAATTCCCATACCAGCTTTTCCATACTGTCCCAACTTATTCTGATGTGGAATTGTAAAGCAGGACGCTTGCTAAAAAACGTGATTCTTATCCCACTGATTTGAAAACACCCGACTATCTCACCTTCCAATTACCTACTAATGCTTGAGGCTCAGTTACTTTTGTCATGCATGATATGTAACGCTGGATAAGTCACCAAGAAATATAATTTTTATCTAGTTTATTTAATTTATCTCTTTATCTTTATCCGCTTATGACAAAAACTGATGACGTTTCCGACCATATTAATGGAGAAATACGGAAAATGCTAAAGCTTTCACAAACATATTAAGCTACTGTATACAAACTCAGAACAGTGGTGTTCAAATCCAAGCACTGCCTATCCCGTGAGCAAAATCCTAAATCTGATCAGCTCTGAATGCCAAAAGCTGTAAGTGTAAAGTGTAATACAAGAAAAAACACACTCTCAATCCAGGCCTACAAAAGACAGTGAGAGCATTAAGGTCCATCAGACAGCATCAGGCAAATTACGGCTCATTTGTTTAGTCCGCAATGCCAAGAGCAATAGCTTCTCATAACCCCAACCCCATGGAACTCTTTTTACCTTTCTCTTTCTCTCATAGACGCATTCTCTGTCGGCCACTCCCGTCTGCACCACCCACACAGATTCAGATCAGGTTTGCTCTGATGACAGCCAGAGTTAACCCAGTGAATCACTGCATGTGAAAGCTCAGTTTTACTGTGAGATTGCCATAATAACATGCTCACAATAGGAATGACTCAAAAGCAGCTTTTCTCCACTCCGCACACAATGCCTGTGTAATAATGGCAATAAATATGGCTGCGGTTAGATTAACAAATGTGGCCATGTTAAGCTGCAACTGTAATTGCTGTGTAAATGCAGGTATGTGTATAAAAATACATGACAAAAATGAGAATGTGGTCAAATTAATGAAAGAGTTTAGGGAACTGTCATCTAAAACAAATGAAAAAGCAGATTCTTTGTAATCTGCATGCTACATACTGCAAAATATAAGCATTCTCTGCTTGTTGGCTTGTGTGTGTAATTGAAGCAGTAGGGACTAATAATTATTAATTGCTTATGTTGCTTTTTTTATAATCAGGACTGTTGTGCTGCAGTTAGGGTACAGGACTAATGACCAGCAAGTTCAGGGTTCAAGTGCTATACTGTAAACCGTCATTGCTTGGCATGTCCTTAAAAGATTGTAGCATTTTTAAGACTCGGGTATAAATGTCTGCTAAATGCTGTACTTGTACCAGAGGTGGTAAGTACTTTGTTATTAAACCTAAGCAATTTTAGGTATATGTAGCATATTTGATTATTTCTTATTATAACCTAATAATTTTACTTACTTACTACATTACAAAAGAAAAAGAACAATCTGCACTTTTCACTTACTAAATTTTTTAATAGTATTTATTATATCCTTATGAATATTATTTTTTTATGCTATTTCTTATATTCTTATGAATAATCAATTTCCATTTTCTAACACTTTCTTATTTTCTTTCTTATTTTAGCAAAGCAGCCTAACGAAGCACCAATTGGAATCCTAGTGTTATTTAGTAACATTTATTTAGAAAATAAGATATATTTTGGTATCTCATTTCTGAAAATGTTTTATTGTCTTTTTGCTGTGGTTAGCTAAACCATACTGCACTGTCGGGTGCCTTGTACGTCTAACCCGCAATAAAATAAATCCTATTTTAATAATTTTGTTACAAAAAAAAAAAATGTTTAACTTGTTTTACTTTAAGTGCATTTAGTAGCACACACTTAGTAGCACACACACTAGTTACTTCTTCTTAAGTATATGACCAACTATGCTGGTCACAACATTTTTGTGAGCATTGTAATTGGGTAAACTAATTCAGATTAGTAGTATTTTCACTACAGTAAAAAAAAAAAAAAAAAAAGTCAGTACTTCTGACCCCTCTGAAATGTACATGTGATTGTAACATAACTCTTCCGAAGAATGGGTGCTGATGACACAATTATAACTACTGTTGAGTTTTGGTCTGTTTGCTACATGACTCTGCCTTCTTTATCCTTGCTGATCCTTGGCTATTATTGTATTACTCTTGTGCTGCAGTCCTCTGTCCTATAATAACCCCAGTCAAATCCCACGACCATCTATTGAACCCTGTATCCAGACCCTATGCATATAGATTGAATTTTGGACTAAAACTAGGCATGATGATTAAAAGCTCAAGAAAGGCTTTTTTTTCTATAATCTGATAATACATTTATTTTCCTCTGTAACATGACTGAGTAGGAGTTGCTGGAGCAAGAGGTGGTTCTACCATTTTTATCCCTAGTACATTCAAATTAGAAAGTAGGCAAAAAAACACTTTGATAGAGAGATAAATGTAACAAGCGCAACAGGAGCGTATGAATTTACGATTGTGTTACATTTCGATAAACTGATTGTATCACAAACTGAGGAGTTTAATATATATTTTATATTCATTTTAAAATATCAAATTTTGTGAGCAGTGTTTATAAAGCATGGTCTACTTTAAATATGCTTAATACACTTACATTAACCTGCAGTTGAGCAAAATCAGTAACACAATGCCTCCTTACATGCCTACTATTTGACAATGAATTGTTAAATATCTCGCAATTTAAGGAATAATTTATAAAAAATGAAAAACAAAATTCAAAGCAGTTTCTCTTTTAATTTGTATTTATGTGTATTATTGGCTTCCCATTATAACGGCAAAATATCGTAAACCGAACCGTTGCAATTCAATGAAGGCCAGTACAGACTTGCCGCCAAAGTTTGCATGTAATTGACAAAATTAGTGATTATGGTTGATGAAAAAATACTGACAAAATATAGTATAGTTTCTAATGTACTTATTTATTTATTATTTTAACCTTCATTTAATGTACTTATTTATTTATTATTTAACCTTTATAAGTTTAATACTAAATCATCCTACATGAAACGAACGACTACAATCATTCAAAAAGTTACGAAAAATAACTATACCTATTTTGTACCTGATACAAAATAGGTTTTTCTGTACCACCATCATCTGAGCCTGTGTGACTGTTAGAGGAACGCGGCGTGTATAAATAGCAACGTGGATTTAATTAAGTGAAGAACGCAAGGCAGTGCAGGAGAGGCCAAACGCACCCCCCGCAGGCACACTGAATGGAAAGCGATCAAAATTACTGCATGTTTGTGTGGTCATGCCACCCTGCTGGTGCTAATTTGTTTCTTTTATTTGGCCTTCTGAAGTGGCACAGCACCCCCCACCCCAGAAACAAGGCCACGTCAATAAGCCGAATCCACACAATCAGAGCTGTTTGATCTCTGCTTCTCCCTCAGTGTACTATGTTCTGCTGCAACCTGGTCACAGTCTGAGCCTTTAATACAAGCTTTGTATGAAATTTGGATCTCTTTATTATGCACCCCAGATGATTCATGCTAATGTGTCCTGAGAGAGGATCGTTAGCGACGTGGACTCATCAAATCTTTAGCCACCCTGCAAGTTTTTAAAGGAATCACATTTCATCCTTAAATACTCTCTGAATATTAAATGAAAAACTTCAGAGGCTTTGTAAGCTAACTGATCCCTGGCCTTTGTTCTAGCTGTTAGCACTGAATCAAGTGTATAAGCAGTAGCATGACAATAGCTTTGAACTGAGTACAAAGTATTATTTTAATAATTAGATTACAATAAAATTTATTTCAAAACAACAAACCAGCATTAGCATGGTACAGAGCTAGGATTCTGCATTAACATGTACAGTAACAGTGGCGGATGCTGGTCTTTCAAGGAGCGGAAAGCTCAATTTCGGCCTACATCATAAAATGTGTTTATTTATACGTAAATTCTACCCTCCGTTCCTTTTTAAGAAAAAGATCTGTGACCCTGTCGTACCAACAAGGCGTCTTTTCCAGG
>JAVSBV010000127.1:7637132-7651226 GCA_033117975.1 Parotocinclus spilosoma | reverse complement strand
CACACACACACACACACACACACACACACACACACACACACACACACACACACACACACACACACACACCCTTCCTAGTGCGGTACTTCTCCAAGTCACAGGTTACAAAGCGGCTGTTTGCTGACAGCTCAGAGGATTGGTGTAGCCCACATCCCCTTCCCTTCTGTTGATAAAGTGCTGTGATAAGCACGCCGGCCCCCAGCCCCCAGGGCCCGACTGAAAGAACGGCCTGTCTCAAAGAACGAGTGAAGAACGAGGCGAGAGGAGGAAATGGAAAAAATAAGGCAAAGGTGGATACAGAGTCACATTTGCATTCTACATGGCTACTAATCTAAATATGGTTTCATAATGTCTTAAAGAACTCTCGGATTTGGTGCTTTTCGATGGAAAAGACCATGAATCCACCTTTCCTATACTGATTAACAAGAATGAGATTATATGAGAATATAATATATGAGAATATATAGATAAGTAAGTAAAAGGTTAGATAAACTATAACCAATAAAAAGCCATTTACAATAATCAAAGCTCAACAGTGGACATTTTTACATTGTTATAATCACCATATAAAAAAATGCTGCCCGTCGACCATTCCTTAATTAAGCTTCTAAAGACTGCAGAGGGGTCAACTTGAAACTTATGAATTGAATTTTTGAATTGAATTGAAGTGTAAGGGGAGGTCACAGTACATACTAGCAACTGCAGTCTAAAGCAGTTTTTCCTGGTTTATTTAAGTGTTTTTAATACTGCATACACATTTCCTCCATTTCTTGGTTGTATTGTAATGAATAGACTAAGGAATAATTATATATGGTCATTATACCATTGGGAAAATTATGGTCTATCAAATGTAGCAATATTTTTGCACAGAACTGCAAAACAGAAAAATACACACAGTGGATTTTTACTGTTTGATTTTTTTATTACATTTTTAAACCTTACCCATAAATGAAACAGTTGGTAACAGTGAATAACTCTCCCAAACGCAGTATTATCTGGAATATCTGGCAAGATTAAACATTGCTATAATGGCATCCTCATTTTACACAGATATAAAAAGTACAGGTACAAATATAGCATATTAGGTTTATCAATAATACTGTAAAAGCAGTGCAAAATGAACGCAACTCCAGAACACTTTTTTTTTTTTTCAAAGGTTACTTAATATTTACAAATTTAGTTTTTTTTTTTTTTTTTTCAAAATTAACTTTCTGAGGAAGGCTTTTCATTAAACATGAAATGCTATACTCTCATTCTAGCACGTGTGTGTGTGTGTGTGTGTGTAGCACTCACGCCACCAGCCGGAGACAGATGTGCTTTCACATTAGCCAGTTTGCTAATTACCCCTGCCCTAATCTGCTGCACTTGTTTCATTTCACAAGAATGCCTCTGCACTCAGACACTGAGATTATTAACATTTTTCTGTCAAGCCAGTGAGTATAAGGCACTCTGGGTTTTTTTTTTCTCACGACACTACTAATTCACACGTGGACTTCCCTGACATGGTGATCCATCAGACTGATTTGTAAAACCGGGTTTTTCAGTCCTGCTCTAAAACACCTGATCCTAACCATTATCAGTGATTAGTGCACTGAGCATTACCAGGTGTGTTAGACTGAGCTTAGAGCTGATCTCTGCAAGCAGGATTGTCAGGAACAGCAATGGATACACTAGTAGAGATTACTGCTTGGAATTCTGTGGTGTTTTCTTAGGGTAAAACTCAAGACTATTATGAATTTTTATACGTAAAAGAGCAAAGAAGTTTGAGCATGGGGTATATTTGGCTTACAGTATGTTTGAACAGACACGATTCAGGTAGTTATGAAGTTTAGCGCCATGTCGAAACATTAGTTATGTACACGGCAGCAGCAGGATATTAATTAAACGGTATTTGGTTAGCTTTGATCATTACAGGGTTCATTTTAGATGCGAGTAAGTGTTTAGTGTTTCTCAAAAAGGTAACAAGGGTCCATGTTTAGCTTAGTTGTAAATTCCTTCTGCTGTTGTTATAATTGAGAGTTTTGAGGTTTGTTATAAAACTCTGGGCATTTTTTAAGATTGTGTTAGACGGTAATAGGGTAATAGGTAAAGCTCACAGAATGGAGAAGAGTCATCCTTCACATAAGAGTAGGCCGGACGAGAATAACCCATATTATGTGGTTTAAATCCCTGGACCTTCTGGTCTACAGTCCACTACCTTAAACTAATTTATTCTACCAGAGGTCTCCTCCAGGTATTCTGGTTTCCTACCACCTCCAAAAATAAGCCGGTAAGTCTACTGGCTATACTAAATTGCCCCTAGGCGTGGATCTGAATGAATTAAAAGAAATACTGTAAATCCTATTGTTGCGTCACCACATATTAAATAACTATTGAAAACTACTTATTCTGGTAGGTGAATAGAAATCAGCAGAACAATAGAGACATTTATGCAGAGTGATTATGCAAGTGTCAGGAAAGTTCCCAAACAATAAAGCTTTAGGTTTAGATTGCCAGATTGTACAAGTTACTTTGACAAATAATTAAATTATTATCTCATGGATCTTTGGCAACACAAGCTTGTTCAGCATTACTGCCACATGATAAAATACTTCATTAAAAGACCTTCATGCTTGATATTCAGAAATGATAAAGCATAAACCCACTCAATCCTGTCTCAAATCTGCTCTCTCAAAGGACAAACCAAAAATAAATAAATAAGGTTACCACCTGGTATTTGCTACATTTTCAATCAAAGCTATTCAGGTGTGTGAGAAGTAGCTCAAATATCAAATAATTCCCTCAACCTAAACTGCATTCTGAGTCATTCTGGATCGACTCAGACCAGCTGATCAGCTGCATTTTTTAAGTGAAATCCAATATTATCATGAGGCTAAAAGAAAAAGTCAAAATATGGCACAAAGCTGGTTGAAAGAATAGAAGGAAGAATGAGCATTTAGGATTATTCACGCGCCAGTGCAAAGCCCTAAGCACAGCCCTTTTCATGAGGGAGACATCCAAACAAGAGATTTCCTCAATGGTCCGAGTACAAGTCCAACAGTCAGACGGAAGGCACGTTGGTGGAGAGTTAAACAGCGCTGTGTTTGTTTTCTCTTCCAGCCCCATGTGCTCAGAAGAAAGAGGTGAGCCTTTTGAAGGGGATCACACCGGGAAACAGGAAGGATTGATGGAATGACTTCCCACTCAAATAAAAGGAATGGCCTGGTCTGAATCTGGGTGGAACAACCTGCCCGCTTCCTCTCTTCAGCAACCTCCCATCAAAACAATGAACATCGCAGTACTGGAATGGCTATGTCATGTACTCGCACTACTTTTTTAAAGCTGATAATAATATTATCTATAAAAATCAGGAACCATACAAATTCCAAATACAATAGTCTATTGCAACGTTTATATAAGCTAAAATAACACACTTGAAAAACTTGCATAATACAAATATGTCTACACACAGCCAGCAAACTGTAAAACATTTATGGGCACATGTATCTGTTGTTAAGTTAAACTATATAGCTGGAATCATGCAATGTCTATGATGCCCCTTCAAAGATTCCTAATTCACCTAAACTTATGCATGTTCTTAAACATATAAAGCTCAAATGTGGTATGAAATTCTGAATTTAAAGTCCACACAGTGTCCATATGCACCTTCATATTTCTAGTATATATTTATTCATAGTAGCATAATTTCTCAGAACTATCGTATAATATTTAGAAGACTCTTAACCAGTGTAGTGCCAAAATAACCCACAACATCCATAATTTTGGCTGCATCCCAGCTACAAATAATTATGCTAAATATAGCAAATTGCAGCTATATTCTAAAACAGTATAGTATGCAGCATGTATAACTCCAAATCACAAGAAGCTGGGACAATAAAATGCATATATCAAATTCAAAAATGTTTTGTTGACTTGACTGAACTATTTATTAATAAAGATCTAATCCTGTATGCCTGCAATACATTCTACAGAAACTTGGGACTTTATGGCTAGTAATAAGGTTAAACTTTTTTTATTTCAAACAGCTGATTAAATAGTAATTATAATTTTGAAAAAGCAGTGTTCACAAAAGGCTTTGAGAAGCAAAGGTTACCAGAGGATCCCCTGTTGTCTTGTAAATAAATGCACAACCATCTCTGGAATAGATGTTATCCTGAAGGAGTTAATGTTGCTCTAAAATATAAATATACTTTTCTGTATTACTGCTGATGACACAGAAGTAAAAATAGCCTTTGCCAGGGTCACTGACAACCTTATACCATGACAGACCCTGGCTTCTGGACTTGAACTGATAATGGTCCTTTTTGGTCCAGTACACATGCCGTCCATTTTTTCCCATCCGGAATACTGATTCATCTGACAATAAGACATTTCCACTGTGTGAAGAGCTGAGCCCAGAGAAGTCGGAAAATGCACGCAGTGTGCCCCGGACCAATGATGTAAAGGACTAGCCGAACTATTATCAGCTACAAGTCCAAAGTTGGCACCCTTGGCAAAAATCATTTTCAGTTCTGTGGTGGCAGCATTAATGCAGAAAAGATAATTCCTTCAAGATGACCAGGACGGGCTCAACACCTAGTCAACACAGTCATTATTTAATAACATTTTTAAACATTTCCATATTTTTTTTTTATTTCACAACCACAATTTCAATGATGTTGCGGCTCATTTTTTGTTTTCAATTTCTAATTTCTTAGAAATTGGTCAAATATTTTATCTTCATACAGACAGTATAATCTACCCAGTGTAAACCATCATAGTTCAACAGAGGGGAAAAATACCTATTACTACCTTAACCTTTCTATTTAGTAGTCACATGCGCACGTTCTCCTTCTCCTCAGTTCCTTCAGGCGGTTCTTCCACTTGACTGGTCAACATCAGGTTACACACTGGCTCCGTTCTGTCATGTTAGCAAACAAAGCCCTTGCTGCGCACTCACAGCTTAATAGCCTATAATCTTACACACAATACAGCCTTTCACTTGTTCAGCCGCTGGGCGTGTGAGAGTGAAACTGTGGACACAGTGTAAAGACATGACATAACCAGGTCACGCGTTGTGAGGGTGTGAAGAATATTGTCAGGGTAACATATTGGGATTACACCAAACAAACAGATGCCGAACAAAAAAGTGCTACATAACTATTCAGGTATTCACTATTTCCAAAGTTGAATTCATGAATGGTGATGCAACGCTGTAGCTTCTGTGGAAATCTATACTTTCAGTTTAGAAGTTAATAATAATCGTTGAGACAATTATAGTGTAACTTTATGCCAGACACTGGATGATCCTGATTGACATGTCATGGCGTAGGTGGTCACACTGACTCTATGGGAGTGTTTTACTAAATTATATGTATTAACTACACTCACCAGCCACTTTATTAGGTACACCTTGTGTGTACTGGGTAGGACCTGCTTTTAATTATAAAAACTAAATCCCTCGTGGCATAGGTTCAACAATGCAATTGGAAATGTTCCTCAGAGAATTTGGTTCATACCAATTATGATAGCATTACACAGTCATTGCAGATTTGATCTCTGCACATCCAATGATGCTCTACATTACAGAGATGTAGTGACTTGAAGCCATTTGACAACAATGAACTCATGTTTAACAAACCAGTATGATATTAATTGAGCCTCATGGCAGTCATCCAGCTGGAAGTAGCCGTGAGATGACAAAGGGATGCACCCCACAATTACATCACCACCAGCAACCTGAAACAGTTACATGGCAGGATGGAGCCATGTTGTCATATATTTACATAAAATTAAGACCCTAGCATTTGAATATCACCGAATGTTTCACTACTGTACTGTCAGATTTTGTGAAACTCATGCAAACTGGTGCCTCGGATGCCTGTCCTCGGATGCTGACAGGCATGGCACCCTATGTGGCCTTCTGAATCTTTGGTCCATCTGCTCCAAGTGTTGTTCATGCAAAGATGCTCTGTTAAATACCTTCAAGTATCAAGTGGTTATTTGGGTTATTATTGCCTTTCTATACCGGGCTTCACATTATCTTCCGACCTATGGTATCAACAAGCAATTTTAACCCAGATAACTGCTATTGACTGGATATTTTCTCCTTTTCAGACCATTCTTTGTAAATCCCAGTACATCAGCTGATACCTAACAACTCACCAGTTCTAGCACCAACAACCATGTCATGTTCAAAGTCATTTAAATCATTTCCCATTCTGATGCTCGGTTTGAACATCAGTCATCTTGACCTTGTCTACATTTTTGTATCTGTCCAAATTGCTAATGAAATCTAAACGTTTCGCACATTGGTGCAGCTGTTCCTGTCATCCATAATTGTCTTTTTGGCAATGAATAATTGAATTTGGAGGCATCAGGAGTCAGATTCGTTGTGAAAAGACATACTTTTATACTTCTCTAATAATATACCTACACCAAGTCCATTTACACTATGTAGGTTTAAACGTCTCGTGCATTAGGTTTTTAATCACTTCATGAGGAGCAAAAATGAATCTGTGGTTAAAATCTTATCAGGACCAAGTGTAAATGATGTCAGTGTGGCTCAAACCTCATCCTTAAATGATTTGAGCAAGCATGATATAAACGCATATTGGATGCATTTACAAACACTTTTGTGGCATATCCCTAACCAGATGCAATCCTGATACTCAAAATGCACAAAGAAGCAAAGTTTGAAACAACCTCAACATCATAAAGTCCAGCATAAACAGCCTTCCAGCCGGGAGCAATGAAGAGGGGCCACATTTTCTGTCCTTGTGGGAAGATGCATCAGTTCAATTCAAATGAAATAAACTTAAAGATATAAAGACATAAAAGGCGTGTGATCATGGGTTTGGATATTAACACAACAAATTTAATAAGAAGTACAAAGCAAGTAATAGTGGAAATTGTAGCACTTACAGCTGTGACTGGACCTTGGCATTAAATAAAAATATATTTATTTATATATGGAAGGTTTCTAACGCCCTGTTTGACCTTTATCAGCTATTTTTTAATGGCAGGATAGATTTAGTCCTTTCAAACTTTTCTTCACCATGAAGCTTTGCGTTGTGTTTAAATTAAGTGCTAAATTAAGTCCATAATTGTTCTTGCCTGTCTTTTTTGTAATTTGTGCATTTGGTCAGAATTTGTTTTATTGTTATTAGGTACTTGGCATATGAAATATATGTTGATTAAGTAAGTTAGTTGATTAAGTAAGTAGTTAAAGTGGCCAGTACAGAACATTTTGGGTTGTCATTAACCTTCCCCCTTATTTTGTGCAGTTTATTTGTGTGTCCCATTACCTAATTGTCTATGTTACAATACTATGTTTGATGCGTTTATCCAGTCCAGTTATTGATAGTCTTACAATCCAAGCAATTTTGGGTTAATGGCTTTGCTCTAGGACACCACAGTCCCACAATGCTTTTTCTAGCTATCTGGTCAGCTTTTTAATTTCCTGTGATCCCCCCTCGTCCTGGTACCCAAAACATTTATAATTCTCATTTAATATATAAACAACAATCCGAAGTGGAATCTCCAAGATAACACACACACACGCACATGCACATGCACACGCACACACACGGTTAAAGATGGCCATTGCAACACTAAGTGGATCAACTTGCTTAGAGGAGGGTGTCAACAGTCCCTTTCCACACTTACAAACACTTTGTATTGGTTAGTGATCCTTTAATTACTAGGAAAGAGAGGAATACCTAACGTTTGACCAAAAAGCAGCACCAATTAGCTCTGTCATCACCATAGATCAATCTATCCATACCCTGAGAACGGTCCTTTAGTCAGTCTGTCATGTCATGCTTTGACTATGTAGTATACCTTATTTCATCTATGTAGGCTCATTTACTGCATTGCGCCCCCTTGTGATAAAATCATGACTAGACATAGAAGAAACAAGTCAATGTGATGGAGAGTCCAATTTTAATGGCCGTTGCATTCATCATTAATGATGCAAAGTTGCATCAGAAAACATAAAAAGAAAATATAAAAATAGATCTATTTAAAAACAGTCTAGCTCTAGTAGGATTCAGAAGAAACTACTTGCAAATGCGTGTCATATCTGGAGATTGATTAATCCGCATTTGAAACCCACATTTTGAGTAATATATTTCTGGTCTTCATGGTCTGACTGTTGGCAGCAAGGCTTGACTTTGTTTCCCATCCAGACATATACACACGTAGTCGCACTGACCTCTGACTGCGAACAACGCAATCTGCTCTTACATAACTCAGCGTTGAATCGCTTAACCAGCCCCACATGTGCACAGAGCAACTGTGTGTTAGAAAGAGTGAGAATATGTTTTGGACTCAATCACTACATTTTTATTATCTGTCAATGTGAGTGACACGACTGATACACCACATTTCCTTTGACGGATACAATAGCTGAGACGATTAGAAGGCTGAAGGATTGTCTGCTAATTTAAAACAGTTTTAGAAAGTAAACAGAGGCAGTTTTTTTCAACACCGAAGAGACAGTCTGCATCTCGGATTACAGGATGGGATGAACTGCGGCAACAATAAAGAATACAGAAGATCTTTTCCCACACAAAAACCACTTCGCCCCGTCTAGCTCTAAATCCCCTCTGCCATTACGACGGCATGCTTTTGTTTGTAATTCCTGTAGATACGCAAATGAAAGACAGGGAATGCTTTGGGAGGAGGAGGGGATCGGTCACTGCCTTTTGCCAAACGTACCATCCAATGAAGTTATTAATAGACAAAGAACAAATACACAAAAGAAGGAGAGTGATTGGTTGTGGTGGTTGGTCTAAGGGAAGAGGGAGGCAGAATGACAGACAAATTATCTGACCATTCCAGAGCATTTCAGCGGTGTGGGATGTTCACAATTCATTTCTGGATTTCTGAGCTTCAGTAGCCGAGCTGAAGGGCAAACAAGGGATCCATCCATAATAGAAAGGAATGACAAAACGCTGCTGCTCGTCTCACCCGGCCAAAATACATCTCAAACAAGCCAAGTAGTAGCACAGATCTCATGATTTAAGTGTTAAGACAAGGTTGCACCGCAAACTTTGTGTTTGAAAATGGATGTGGTCAAGTTATGAAATAATACTCCATTGTTGTGCAGTTAGCAATGTAGCATTTTTAACTTCAACAGTTCCACCATAGAATCTAAATTTTCCTAAAAAGTTATTTATATGTTATCAATCAAGTCCTAGCCATTAGCTTTCAGCTAAATCAGTTTGCTCCATCCACCAATTTGAGAGAAAAAAAAAAAAAAAACACAGTTTGTATGTATGGGTAATAGATTTTACTGGATGCTCTTCAGTAAGCCTGATGTAGGATGCAACTTTGACTTCCCGCTCTTCAGTGCAAATTAGCTTCCAAAGTGGGGTGGCCCCTGATTGAAAGGTTACAAGTTTGAACCTCAGCTGCACCATCCAACCACATGTACAGATACGTGCTTTAAAATATTCTTCTCTACAATGCGTTGTCTGCTGAATGTGCATGATCGGATTCCCATCGCAAAGTTAAAAAAAAAATCGTAAACCGAGCTATCATAATATTACACACACACACGCACGCACACACAGGTTCAAATGTCCAAACCAATTAATTATAACTTCCATTCATCCATCCGAGGCTGCTGGAGACACCAACACTGTTTACATTCCCACACTGAAATTTCTTTATGAATATTTTCCTTTCTATAAAAGTTATTTAATCTGCCATAAATAACCAAGCAGCGGTGCTGCAATTTATTTTGTTTATTGTTTTTTTTCTAATTTGAACAAGTTTTTGCGATTGTTATAAAAATATATATAATTTTTCATTTTACTCAGCAGGAACATGGCACATGTCATTAAATAATTTGCACGAATCACGAGTCTTTTATGATGAGCTAAAGTAAATATCAGAGCAGATTCATGCCTGTGGAGCAGAAAATTTATTGCTAAAAGGAATGTGATTTCAATTAACGCATTATGGCGTGCACTGTAGGTACTAATATTACATTTTGAACCAGATATTTGCCAAGTATCCTTATAAAAAATGGGAACAGCTCTGCTGTTTGTATTGGAGAGACTGCGAGAGCAGTACAGCACTGGGTTGAAATGTTTGATTTGGATGTAGTTAGCGTGTCGTTTAACCTGTCTCGGTCATGAACTATCCTTCTAAGACTCTAACTGCCCTTCCCTACTGTGCAGGATTGGGTGTGTGTTGCAAAAACCCAATAACTCAATTAAAATAAGAGGGCCGAGTCGAATCAGTACACCGGGTCAAGCTACAGGTGGTTTTTATCAAGAACATTGGGGTTACGATGTTAATCGGTGCCTGGAGGAAGATCGCTTTGAATGAAGAGAAAAAAGAAAAAGAAAAAAACCTGTTTGATCGTTGTTTGCAGGCCTCAATTTTCCAGTTTTGAATCAGACAAACTGTGTATAAACCAACCCAATGCTAGCACCAAATGCTTACACCACACTAAATCAAAATGCGCTGTTGTGTTTTCTGCAGCAAACGCACTGACAGAAGATCACGCTTCTATTATCGCCTCTCCAAAATAAAACCACGTACTAAGCGTTTGTGAAAGTTTATGCAGCCACTGTTTATATCGGGTTATTCAGAATTGCAGTAAGCAGTGCAACTGTACAAATGGCTTGGCTTTTTTTTATTAAATAATCCCCTAAAGTATATATAGGTATACAAATTATTCCAGATTGTTTTGAAGGTCTTCTAGTAGGAAACACAGAGACAGTGAAAGACAAATAAACATGCTTCACATTGTGTCACCAGGACACCATTACCCAGACCTCATAAACACACACTGAATTGTACAAAAGTGGAAAGCACAAGTACAGAAATCCAGGCAATAAATCAAAACTACATTATAATTCACAACATGCTATGGGATGTTGCTCAAACATATTGTGCCCTTATAAAATGCCCAGGCTTAAAATGCATTTAGTTGGTCAAATGTAAATGTAAATTACATGGACTATGTTTTAATCATGATTAATCACAATTTTTGTTCACTGCTGTGTGCCCATTCATTAAGGCACAGTGGCCTGGTGGGTAACACTGCCTTTCTGTGTGGAGTTTGTATACACTAGGGGATATAAAAAATTAATATGAAAAAGAAAATAAACAGTGGGGCATTTGATTTTGTTACTTTGAAGAGATTATCAGAAACACAAATGAAAACGAAATAAAGTTGTTCAATGACAGAAACGCAATTATCGTATGATATATATTTATGGGGCTGAACAGTGTCAGACATTGACTCTTCAGTAGGGTGTATGGTTACCCAAGGCTGCCAAAACATGGGCATAAACAGGATGAGATTGTCCAGCAGTTCTTGTGGGATCCTCTGCCACTCTTGCTCCAGGGCAACATCCAGCTCAAAAAGTCTTGTGGGAGGCATTGGACGGTTTGTCAGACGTCTCCCCAGTACATCCCAAGCATGTTCATTCCTGCCTCCTGAAGCATGTTGTTGATAAGATGTGCATGGTGGGGCCTTGCATTATCATCTACAAAAAGAAAGTTGTTTATAACTGCTCCAGCATAGGGTACCATTATAGGGTGCAGGACCTAATGTGTAGTTTGGTATAACCACAAATTCTGATGCCAGCCCAAACCATAATTCCACAACCACCACCAAAGGAGTCCCTTTTTCACATAAAACGTGGAATCTCATTTTCCTCGTTCACACCAGATCAGGACACGATGATTGTCAGACTGCAAACTGAACGATGACTCATTAGAAAAGAGGAGCGTTAAGTCCTCATCATGGGTCCAATAACTATGCTTATCAGCACACATTCTATGGGTTCTACAGGGTTCAGTAGATGCAGGGAATGCATACCATCGGTCGCTGGGCATGCAGTCCAACATGATGGAGCTGATATCGTATGGTCTGGGTGCATATCTGTCGTCCAGTGGTAGCAAGAAACTGTCCCCACAACTCTGTTGCATTGTTGTGCCTGCTCATTTTTGCTAAGAAGGTCCAGTAGTGGTCATCTCTTGCTGTGGTAGCATTTGACCCTGCCCTAGTTTTCTTTGTGCTGTTCCAGTCTCTTGAAAGCGATTCCACAGTCTGATAAGCATGCTTTGGGATGTTCCAAGTACTTTAAGCTTTAAGACATCCTATGGCTCTCCAAGCTTCACATTCAGGCAAATCATTTTGCAGAGGCATTGCAAGGGCTGGGAAAATGCAGAATGTGCACTATCAAGATCAGGAAACATTTAGATACTCCAACACTTTCAGCCTTAAGAGTTGCTTTTGCATCTCATTTGCATTATAGAACAACTTTATTTAACTTGTCTTTAACTTAACTTGTTTTTCTTTAATAAAAAAGATCAAATGCTTAATTTTTTACTGCTAATATAAAAAATAATTGGTCAAACCTATACAGTTGTGTTAACATTCCATTGACTACAAATGCATGAGAACATGTCTCAATGGCTATATAAATAAGAGTTTGTTGTTCATCCTGAAGACGAGTTCATTCAGAATCAGCTACTCATAAATCATAAATTCCCATAGCATCAATGCTAAAGATTTCAAGAAAGCATGTTCTTATACTGTCTATGGTTAATGCATTTGCCCAGAGAAGCAGAGCTTCCATTCACTTCAAGTGTAGTGTATGCAGATTTTTTTTTCCCCAACTGATCATGCTGATAAACCAGTGAGGTTCAACACAGCCAATTTGGCACATCTCTGTATTATCAGTTCATATGGACATGCAATACAATGTACAGCAGTTCATTTGCATAAATAATTAGCCTGTATTCTGATTAGGGTTACCCAAAATTAGGACACAAGGTTGCAAGCAATTACTGCAAGCTAAGTAATTAAAACAAATACTAACCATAGAACAATTTTCAAGAAGAAAGTGTTGTAGTTTACTACAGAATGAACAGTTAAGAGGGACAAAAATATACAAATATACTGTATATGTCAAAGCAGGATAAGGTAACCCTTTCTTTTTGGACAAGTAAAAGCAAAAAGGCTATAACAAAAGAATAAGAAAACAATTCACATCTATTGAATGACTCTTTGAACAACCCAGATTTACCAGCAAGACACCCAAGTTCCCCAGCTAAACCAGCACCAGCATAGCCAGTATACATATTACCCATGTGGACCAGTACATTACAAAAACGTTGCAAATGCGATTGAAACCACTTAGAGCAGTCAGAATTGTAAGAAGCCACTTAGTGTGTCACTGGGGTAGCACGGTGGCTCGGTGGGTAGCACCGCTCACAATAAGAAGGTCCCGGGTTCAATCCCAGGATGGAGAGACCTGGATCCTTTCTGTGTGGAGTCTGCATGTCCTCCCCGTGTCTGCGTGGGTTTACTCCGGGTACTCCGGTTTCCCTCCACAATCCAAAGACATGCGTGTTAGGTGAATTGGTGTCTCTAAATTGTCATTGCCTTGTGTATGTATGACTGGTCTTGAGATGAACTTGTGTACGGATCTAACCTTGTGTGTGTGTCGCTGAATGGCCACTGACGCCGATAAGCGACGTTAAAGAAGCCTAATTAATTAATTAATACTTATTGAACGGTCGCGCATAAGTTTTGGCCCCCCCTGTTGGCATGGCATGGCATGGCACGGTTCTGACGTTGTGCCTTAACCTTTACGCACGAGCCTGCGAATGATAATAAATAATAATAATAATAATGAATCATTTCTACTCTAGTTCATTCATCTTTTTGGGAAAAGTTTTTAACCACCTTTGCCCACGTCCCACCTTTTACATACCGGCCGTGCCCCAAAAGTTTCAACATCTTCCCTTTGTCCAGGTGCTGTTTGTTTTGTAAGCCCACGATTTACGTCATTAAAACAAGTTCAAAGCTTTCAAAATAAATCCAGGAGTGAGAAAAAGTTTACATCCAGTAAACAGAGATGTTTCAGTCTGCTAGTTTACGTTAGCTTTAAAACAAATTCGTCCTTTGTCACACAAAAATACACACGTATATGATTTCTAAGTCCCAAAGTTTTGGTAATATGTGATGTACTTAATAAAACTCTCTAATATCATTTGAATTATTAAACGCTGGCTCTGATTTTAGCAACCGAATTCAATCCTGCTGGTCACATGATCACTTATAATGGATATATAAATATA
>JAVSBV010000127.1:7612049-7622579 GCA_033117975.1 Parotocinclus spilosoma | reverse complement strand
ATTTGGAATAAGGCTGTAACGTAACAAAATGTGGAAAAAGTAAAGCGCTGTGAATACTTTCTGGATGCACTGTAGCTCATAGTTTTTGGCAATACACTAGCACAGGCATCAGTTTTGTTAGCATAAACAAATGAATGCAATTAATACATTATCTTTAATGCTACATCTGTTCTACATTTCATCAATGTAAGCATAACACCCAAACTTCATTAGCATTAAACAGGTTTAATAGGCAAGCAGAGGGGTACAGCAGGGTCCCTGTAAATTCTTTAAGCCCCAAGTATAACAAGTAGCCTAGAAACGCCCCAGGTATCAAACATTAAGGATGTGTTAAATGCTGGAAGTTAAAGTAAGCTGGAGATTGCTGTGCTGTGTTTTTCTGCTATACATGGTTTTCCTCACATTCTGACACCAGTGATTCAGCATTGGTACCCATGACATAGCAAAATCATAATAGCATGTAATAAGACTTAATGCTTTTCAGTAACAGTAGTAAAACGTCAAGAAACAGCATGAAAAGTTGACTTGTATGAAGAAAGAGAGAGAAGAAACACATTCACTAAACAATGGGTTGTTAAACATGACATAAACGCTGCTAACACTGGGTAATAGATACATCTGAATATGCTCACAGCTGACAGCCTCTGAGGGAACCATAAGTTGTTGTTTCCATTAGTGATCTGGAGTTCCTCCTGTACCACTCATACTCTCCAAAAGTTTGGGCAGACTCTGCCCATCATTGTGGACCGGCTTCATCTGGCTTGTTCACCTCAGAAACCTTCACCCACAGGTAATGTTTTCCTGACATTGTGCCAGGACTTTTAAAGTTTCCATGCATGGGGGTTGGAAAAAAAGGGTCTTGGGGATTGAAAAGGTTCCAGCTCGTGTAGTACCACTGATTTAATGAAAGAGCTCTTTTGAAACTGCCAGGAATCCTAAATCAAACCAGGGTGGCTTGCTAGCCATGCTTACACGTGTACGTCTGATCTGAGGTCAGACCTCTCTGGCCTTAATGCTTCAAGGGTGCAGGGATAAAGCCAGACCACAGTACTGGCCCTGTGAGACACTTGTTGGGTTCAATCAAGGATGGTAAAAAGCAGAGGCCTGTACCAGAGACGGGAACCTCCTGTTTTTCTCCTCTGAGGGGTTTGAGTGTGTGTGTGTGTGTATACACTCCAGAGTCTGCAAGCACACGTAGCAGGTCAGTCCTTCTCCAGCATTTTCCCCCTGGTACACTTTGACAAATGGCAAAGCTCCTCATTTGTTAGCTCCCAGACTTCACTTAAAAGATTAACTGTGTTTTTTGGTGACACTGGCACTGGCCTTTTTTAAAAGCCAGGAACTTGAGAATCGATTACAGTTCCAAGGTGGGTTCAATGGAAGGAATTAATTGTACTGTTTATATAACTAAATTGGCCTCGTAAAAAGATTGACGATGCAGGATTTTCTTACACAATAAAGCTGATAAATTTTGCGTTGTAAAAGGATCCACAGATCACTCACAATATATGAAGTCTGGTGGTATTAAATTACTTTTGCAGGGTGTCCCAGAGGAAATAAATTGCTGAATTTGGGTTTGGAGAGCTATGAATTGGAAGAGTTAGTGAATCGTGAGAGTAGAGGCAAAAGGAAATAGCAATATATGTATATATAAACAAGGAATACTATATAATGTAAGTTCTTATTCACATGCCTATAGAATACAATTACTCTTCTTTGCCACTTTTTCGTCTTACAGCCTTAAATCAAAACCCATTACAAAGATTATTTTCCAGGCTTATTCACACAGCATTTATAAAACAAAAACACAATGGCTTTGGAAAACAATTGGACAATATTTCTTACATTTACTTTTATGTTTTGCTAAGATATTTTTTATGTTGTATCTGATCAACTTCATTTAATTTGTAAATAAACATCCATTCCTACATTTCAGACCTGTAACACATTACAAAAAAGCTGGGACTGGGGGAATTCAAACCTAGTTATAAATTTCTTAAAAATGAATGAAAAAAATGAAATAACGACATGATTTCAAACAGGTGATGTCAACAGGTGATTGTAATCATGACTTGGTACAAAAGCACAATCCAGGATAGGATTAGTTTTTAATGAGCAAAGGATGATCTCCAGTTTGTCCAGAAACACGTGTGAAAATGTGTGTTCCTCAAAGAAAGATCAGAAGTAATTTGCATATTACTCACTTAAGAGCAAATAATATCATTATACGATTCAAGAAATTGGGAGGAATGTCACTGCAAGGCCAAGGGTGCAAGGGCGAGATCACCGATACCTCAGGCAGCAATTCATCAAGAACTGCCATACAACAATAGAAATAACAGAGCCACATGGGCAAGGGGTTACCTTATCTTTACTTTATCAAGCACTACAATAAAGAGTAACATTCACAAATGTCACTTAAAACTGTACTGTGAAATAAGAAAGCCACATGTTAACCATGTCTCGGAGGTCTCCAGGGTCACACTTTTTTGGAAAAAATCAATGCAGTGTGCTCAGTGTAGACCAAATATGAAAATAACCATTCAAACCATTACTAGCAACAAGTCCCAAAGTCTATGTCTGTCATAGTATGGGGCTGTGTCAGTGCAATTTACACTTATATGATGGTAGCATTAATGCAGAAAAGTTTACTGAGCTCTTAGAACAACATGTGCTGCCTTTAAGACATCATCTTTTTCAGGAATGCAAAACCACATGCAAAACCACATGCTGCACATATTACAAAGGAATTGCTATGGAAGAAGACTGCAGACTGACCTGTCCCCAGTAGAGAATGTGTGAAGAATTTTGAAATGAACAATAAGGCAAGGATGACCCTGTATTGCACAACCTTAAGACATGCTGCAGGAAAAATTAGAGGAAATACATATAGTTCTGTGCAAAACATCTTTTAAGTGTGGTAAAAATGAATTGCAACATTACAAAGTGGCAAATCCTTTACTTTCTCAAATGTTTTGTACTTTGTAGCAGACACTTAATATCTTAATATCTGCAAACTGTTTCAGTATTTTCCATGCTGTCACAACTTTTTCTGATTTAGGGCTGTAGAATAACATGGAATAGTGGGAGAGTTTTCAGTCAAGTTCATTACTTTGTGAAACCACCTTTTGGTTTAAGCCATTAGTCTGTTTGGATATCTCTTCACCAGTTTTGTACACCTAGATTGGAAAAGCAGCTGTTGACTTTTCCATGAAGAATTGTTTAAGATCTGTCAGATTTGGTGACCAACAATGGACTGCTCTCCTTAAATTCATCCACAGATATTATATCAAATTTTCGGACTTAGCCATTCACCTTCCTGTCCATAAGACACTGGGTTATATTGTCTGTTTTCTTGTAATGTAGTGTATTTAGGGATGTTTCCTTACTGGACCAGTAAGCCACCTTCAGCTGTTGAACTGCAGGCTATGGGCGTTTGCTAAAAATTGGGTATATTTGGCAGCAACCATTTTACCTCAAGTTCTTAACAATTGTCCAATTCCTGTAAAGACAAACACTCCCAAAACAAAATGGTTCCTCAACCAAGCTTAATAGTATGCAGATAGTGTTTTGGGTGATGCGTTTGGTTATTGTCAGTCATGATGCTTAGATTTTAGCGAAATAGATAAATTATGGATTCATCCGACTATAATACCTTTCACCACATGGCATCAGAAGAGCAAAGGAGCATCAAAACCACATATTGCTAGTCTTTTTTTTCTTCTTCTTTTCTACTCATCCATTTCAAGAACATGGTGGCAGTAGGGCAAGTCATGAAGCTCAGGCATCTCGAACTACAAGAGAAAAACAAACTAGGCTGGCTGGGCCATGTTACTGGCTGAGAGTAGATAGCTCAAGAAGCATATATGTATATCAACATGAAACACATAATTAATATCCTTACCAATAATTAATAATCAAGAAATTACCAAAACTATAAAACAATAATAATGTTAACTGCACACATAATAAAAAATCAACAACAAATTTGATCTGATCTCACAAAGATTGCTTGAAGTTTCTGGAGTTTTAGATGCCCACTCTCAAGCCTCAAAGGATGTGCCACTACCACATTATTTTTATATAAATTATATGTTACCTAATACAGAATATAAGTAGAATATGGGTTGTTCATAAGCCATCATTTAAAAACTTAAAGTACAAACGAAAGACAATAACAAAAATCTATTAGATTGTAAGTGACCAAATCTGAGCAAGTATTTACATATGAGTACAAAGCCAGCTGTGTTTTAAGTAGTTTTAAAGTAGTCAGTCAAACATGAAAGGAAGGAAGCCATAATGTAAATCAGTGTCCTGTAGCCATTCCAATCAAGTGAATGTGACCAGACACACAAAATCTGTACTTCGAAATCTGAACCTGAATTGGAAGCTGGGTGTGGGTGTTCAGAGTCACCGGAGGTCTGAGTGCTTGGCCCGAGTGGAACGTGTGATAAATGAGTGTTATCTGGAGGCCTCGGCGTTGGGAAGAGCCCTCTGTTTCCCCCTGATTACATTAGCAGGCAGGAAGAGAAGGGGGAGTTACGAAGAATTGGTGGAATTCCATCCAACAAGCGCACATTTTGCTTTCTCTTTTTTAATTTTGGTTTCTGCTTTACTTGTTTGTGGAGTAAAATAATGCATTCAGATTTGTTTGAGGTAATTCTTGTGTTATGTCCCAATTCCTTACAAAGTGGCCAATTCTAATAGGAATACATATCATACAGGTCTAGAATTACTGACTGCACCCATATCATTTGATATGCATAACTATAACCCCCCTCTACTGTTATTCAACAGAAAATGACCACAGGATAATCATATCAGATAACAATCAGCATAGGTTGATGCCTGTGCTTACGGTGCCGAAGTTAAAAAATAGGAGAAAATGTAGAGAAACTTTGTTTCACACACTGGGACTGGAATTAAAAAGAAAAAGATGCTACTACATGCAATATTGTTTTTTTTTTTACAAATATTTACACATATATATATATATGCTCAGTAATGTTTTGTATTTTTAATAAAATTGCATTGTTAGCCCTGTTTAAAAAAAAGTTGTTTTTTGTATGCTGGTTTATTAGGGTCACCTGCAAATTGACTATATCAGCATCTGTTGACCAATACACTTTCTATAAAAGCATCCAAGTCAGGTCAAATTTACACATTGTGTCAAAACAGCTTTACTTAGTTCTACACCATTGCAACCCCAGTGTTACAGTTGCAAGGAAAAACTCCCTAAATTGTTATAAAGTAGAAATCTTTGGAGCACCTAAGTTCACAGGGCACGTCGAGTATTGCATCGTGGACTTTTCACGTAGGCTGCCAAAACCATTGTTGAGTTTTCTTAGTCGGTAGTGGCCTTTGGACGATCACTGCGTGGCTTGTCGCAGTCCCGGTTTCTCATAATCTGGATATGTGAGATGCAACAGTGCTGTGTGAAAATCCATCTTCACTGTTGATACATTTTTAACCACAGAAGATATTTTAAATCTGATTGCATCAATCGATTATTGATATAATTTTAGTATTCTTTGACATGCTACATGACCACTCTCCCATGTCCTGTTTCTTTTGACTTACCTTTTTTTTACCTTCTTTTGAAAACCTAGTGTTTCCAGTGCTTGAATGAAAAGCATACTTAATATCCTATACTATATATCCTTTACTATACTGTCCCATTCAAATGAGCACCACACAGAAATGTAACAAAAGTTGTTCTTTTTTTATAAATCTTTAACACCTCTGGTCAAGCTGCATGCTTTACTGATTTTACACATGAAAAAGTATGACATTAATACGCTATTTTTAAAGGGTCACTATCAAGTTAAGGTCTACTTTGCTAAAAGAATAAGCTATAACCAGCATATGTCATGTTTTGAACACTGATGTACTGGCGTTCCAGCTTTACCAGCAAAACCATGCAAGTTCAGCAGCTAAAACAAAAGAAATGGAACATGAAAACACCATGGAACATGAATTTTATTTTAAACATTAACGTTCATAAAAAATGGAACCTCATATTGAACAAATCATAAGTGACTGACAAGTGGCATGCATTTATGTATGTTAAATGTTTACTGTGTAATAGCATTCATCGCCTTCCTGCATCCACCACGTTAGAAACCACTGCTCGAATCATTAGCAAACAAAACCTTTTCACACAGCAAAACATGCATTTCAAAATTGTACAAGATACTGTCTGACTTAATTATCTTCGCTAAATATTACATTTGAAACCTATTGTTTTCAATCCAATCTCATACTGCTGGCTAATAGCTAACAGCACCTGCCTAAGCATTTCCTCCTCTAGCACCTCCCAACCTAAACATGCATATCATATCTGGAAAACAGGTCAAAGCCCATTGCCAAGTGGCCACTACATTAACCCTTATCTCATCACCTTACACCCTACAATAACACACTCTTTTTGAGGGTTGAATCCTGGCAGGTCCATCACAGCTGTCTGTGGGTGATTCATGGCACTAGCTTTAGCGTCAGTGAGTGGTCACTTGAACTGATTGTTTCCTCGGGCAGACGTTGCTGGAATCTTGGTTGGAGAATGCAGTGAAGAGCTAGCATGGCCAGCTGGACTAGAATGCTAAGCATATACAGTAAAAGTGCCAGCTAATATGATTGTAATTGACAATACAAATAAATACATTAAAGTTTTACTGTAAAAATAACAGCTCATGTCCAAACCAGTGCTGATTGTGTTTGGAATGCTTGGTAATTAGCAGGACATAGACATTTCATGTTCCATATTAGTTAATGAATGCTTGTTAGTGCTGGCCTGCTGCTGGATTAGCCGGTGAACTTGAATGGTCTTGCTGGTAAAGCTGGTTGGCCTAATTCACTAATAGCAAGTCAGCTATTATTGATAATAAGCTGTAATAGCTCACTTTAGTCAGACTGAAGTTTGGAGTACAGCATTATATTTTGTATATACATGTACTAACATTATGCATGTATTATTAGCATTAGCCAGCTATTTAAAACAAGCAAAACAGCTGGAGACAAGATTCAGGATTTGATTCCCAGCATCATATTCTCAGAGATCTGTTTACTGTTTTGGCAGGATGTTTTATGTTAGAAAAACAAACTGTTTTGTGGCTAACTGTTACAATGATATTTTCAAATTGCAATTGATTTTAAATATTGGTTGTGAAAATAGTGAAACTTGGTCAGCATTTTATATGAAATTGAATTTGAATTGAATACAATTTAAATCTACAGTCTTTTCAGGTCAAATTATGATGAGCACCAAAATAAATAATATTAATTGATTAACTGTGAACAGATGCTGCAAAGGACTCAAATGACGTAAAGGATTTAAATGAGTTTAAGTCCTGGCTCTGGCAACTTTTCTTCTGGTCAACAACTCTGACCATCTATATTATATCTACCAGAGGTATTAAGTAAAGAAGAACAAATAGTTACTGTACTTATATATTGTTCATGGTATCTATACTTACCTTGATTATTTCTGTAACTTAATACTTTTTTTATTTTTTTAATTCTTTAAGGTATCTGTAATTAACTTGATTATTTCTGTAACGTAATACCTTTTTTATTTTAAGAATTCCTTAAGGTATCTGTACTTACCTTGATTATTTCTGTAACGGAATACTTTTTTTATTTTACTTACTGCATTTCAAAAGCAAAAACCTGTACTTTGTACTTTAATTTTTCATGTGCTCATTACTTTAGCTTTCATGGATCTATGTTTTATCTATATATGTATATATTTAATTTTCTATTATTTTAATATTTTAATATTTAATATTTATTCATATTTTTAATTTAAATGTCATTGGACGTGAAATAGGAAAGATGATTGGGCAAGTGGTGAACCTGTAATTGGCTGATTTCATGGTTCACAGGCCCCAGCAGTGATGCTATACTATAGCCCTTTATTCCGATTTTTTCTGTGGTTAGTTAAAGAAGATTATGTCATTTCTATGATTTTTGCAGATGATTCATGTGCTTCTAGTACAAACTAGAATGGTACCCTCAGTGTCATGGATAATTACAGACATCTTGTGCTTTTAGAATTTCTACTTTACACTCATTTAGCAGCATGTACTTTTCTTGTTTAAAATATATACTCTGAGTATTGTTTTCAGATTAGAAGTACTTTTACTAACAAACTTGCCTACTTTTATAAAGAGTAAGATTTATAGGACTGAAACTTTTGCTATTTTTTATGTCATTTAAAACCCATGCGTAAAAAATGTGCAGAAATATGCTGTATTTAATTTGGTTTCCTGCAGAGGTTGTGTTCTTTTCATTTATTAAATATGTAATCTGACCAGGGGTGCCCGAATGTTTATCTACACCCGGGGAATGCTAAATGAGTTCCTTACGTTCCTTTTGTGGTGAGCTGTTTTTTTCAAAATATATTTTATATCTTTATATCGATCTCCTGACATTTCACATTTCAGAGTGCTTTTCAGAGGAAGAGGGAAAACAGAGAAAAAGTGAATGGGCGAGAAACAGAGATGGGCTGATGTAGATAAGGCCATGTTTCAGAGAAACGTGGTGTGGTTCTTCCTCTCTGGCGTGCTGAGGAGGAAGCCGTGTCTCTCCAGGCTCAAAACCACAAATCCTCATGTGATGCCTCACAGTCAACTGAGTCAAACATGTGGGTCATCTTAATTTTATTCCTTTCAATGTCTCACTCTAGCTTTCACTATCTCCATCTCTCACTACCAGTGTCTCCCTGTTTCTTATCTTGGTTGTGCAAATGAGCTGAACTGGCAACATTCTGACCTCAACCACTGTGCAAGACTACCATTATATATAAACCCTTAGAGTTTTAGAACCTCTTAGAACATTCTTTCCTTTATAACATGCTTTTCACCCTGTCTATCTTGGTCAGTACTGCAGCTCCTCAAGTCCATCAGAGATATCATATCAGCAAGTTCTGCCCGAATTGGCCTAAAGGCACAGCTGGAATTTCACCTTAGGTCATTAGGTTCCAAAGGGCACTAAACTATCTCCATAACAGTGACCAATAAGCCATGCTGTCATTTGCTTGTTGTAAATGAAATTTAAAAAACACTAAATCTAACAACATACATATTTAACTATTCATAACAAGAAGTGGTCAATCACAGCCAACTTTAGCTATTCTTTATATAATTAACAGGACAGAGGTTTTAGCACAGATTTGGCAAATACATATGTAACCACATGGCATCCATAACAATGTTAATTAAAATTTGTATTTGTAAAATGAATTTTGTATGTAAATGTAAGGCATAGATGGGTACAGAGTGACAGAAGAATGCAGAAAAAAGGTTTTGAACATAAATAAATTTTATTCAGACAGTTAATTATTATTCATTATTAATTATCTGTACATGTATTGTCCTTGGGAAGAAAATGACGCCCCTTCGATGGAATGGCTCATATCACAAACTGTCAGCCTAAAAACAATCATCAAGCATGTACTCACTTCAAGCACGTTTTACTCAGAGTACAGATATTTCCCTTAATTTTGCTTTTTTCAGCCTGTTCCTTTAACAGCGTGGTTATCTGCAGCCAACATGCCCGGCTAGCACAGTAGGGGTCTCCATGAGAACAACAGTTCCATGCTACATTCACAAACAGGATAGCTCTGATAAGCTGAACTCGTAGACTGTGATTTCCTCTTTGTACCCTGAGTGTGAAATTATGTCTGGGAAATGAGTGGAGGGATAAATGATGAAATGAGTCGTTGTTGTTCATTTCAAAAATAGTTCACATTAAAATTAAATTAGGTTCAGATTGTTAGCAGAAATGTGGGTGTATGTCTGCAATGCAGTTTACAGAGAAGATTATTGATGTATGTATTCCACATACAGTACTGTGCAAAAGTCTAAGGCATTCCGTTTATATTCTGTTTATTATTTTCTGTTTAGCGTTTACTGCACTTTTTTAAGTTGTAGTAAAGCAATTTTAGATTGTAGTCCATCTGTTTCTCTAAGTACTTTGTATTTGTACTCCCACAGGATCAGCACAGATCTGGTACTATTTGGGTGGTGGATCATTCTCAGAATTGCACAGAAACTGACATTTTGGTGGTGTGTTTGTGTGTGTTGTACTGGTATGATTGGATCAGAGACAGCAGTGCAGCTGGAGTTTTAAACCACCTCAGTGTCACAACTGAACTGAAAATAGTCCATCAGCCAAACGTGCCCAGCCATCAGCACCATGCAAGCAGTGACCTGTGAGCTCTGATGAAGGATTAGAGAATAATCCACCACCAAATACTACCTGATCTGTGGTGGTCCTGTCAGGGTACTGGCTATTATAGAACACAGTAAAGGGGATGGACAAGTAAAGAGTCACAGATGGACCACAGTCTGTAACAGCACCACTACAAAGTGCAGTGACCACTAAAAACTGAGATATAAGGCACCAGGTCAGAGACACCATCTTGGTTTCTCAGCTCTGTAGTGGTGGAATTAATACCTGTGGTAGCCTAGCGGTTAAGGTACTGGCCTCTGGACCAGAAGGTCCAGGGTTCAAATCCCACCTCTGCCAAGC
>JAVSBV010000127.1:7601423-7611949 GCA_033117975.1 Parotocinclus spilosoma | reverse complement strand
GGATTTTCATGGGCCCCTCTCCCTACTCGGGCCCTGGGTAGTCAGGTCCACTTTTCCCCCCACTACCACGCCCATGACTGTGACCTGAATCACAGAATGGAAGTTAAAATAAATGTGTTAGCATTTTTATCCAAAGTCCAAGCACTAGTTTGGATCCTAGAGCAAGGTTCTTATAAGATTTCGATTATACACTGTACCATAACAGTGCCTGCCAAATGCCCTAAATTGTAATGTTCATTCATTCATTATCTTTCACTTAGTCCACAGGGGGTCGTGGGCCAGCTGGTGCTCACCAGGAAAGGGTCTTGGGTGCAAGAGCAGGAACAACCCAAGACGAAGTGCCAATCTACTGTAGGGCGCACATACACACAATCACACACGAAGGGCCATTTTAGAGACACCAATTATCCTAGCGCACATGTTTTTGGACTGTGGGAGGAAACCGGAGTACCTGGAATAAGCCCATGCAGACACGGGGAGGACATTCAGACTCCACACAGAAAGGACCCAAGCCTAGAATTGAACCCGGGACCTTCTTATTGTGAAACAGCGGTGCTACCCATCGAGCCTAATATAAACCTTTAAATGAGCAATATGTAGTAGACAGCTTTATCCACAGTGACTTGCAATAAAGCTGAGTAGTTAAAGACCTTTCTCAAGGGTGATGGTAGCTTGGCCTTAGTACTCAAGTTTATCCATTGAACTAAACTTTACTAATAAATAGAGCTGTTAACCATGTGTAGCTGAAAAGTCTGTATAAACAAGTATACTAAATATAGGTTTTAGAAGGAGTTAATTTTCAATAAATCTATATCAGAAAATGGTTCTGCTAGTAACTATCCTGATAACAGAAGCTTATTTCCATGATTACTTCCATGAAAAACCTACATTGTTCCTGCACATTGAAAACCCTCGTATTTTTAACGTGGCAGTATAATATGGTGTAGGAGTCTTGTAGTGCAACATAGAACAATACAAAATAATCAATGATTTCCTAATTAACTAGCATATAAAACAAAGGCTTAGGATCCTCACTGATAATGATAATGAAAAGTGTAGGCAGAGGTACAAAGCCATCAACAACTTCTGCTTGATTCTGATTTTTCTGCTTTCACCATTGGTTATAGCAGGTAACAATTAGTTATTAAATCCATCATATATTTGACATCATAGTAGGAGTTCTAAGTTTCACTGTATTTAGACAAGAAATACTGATAAAACTTCACTCACCTTAAAAAAAAACGGCAGCATTACAGTATCGATACATATCACTGCACGTAAACTGGACTATATAAGGAATAAGAAAGGGAAACAAGGGTACGGATATTTAGGTTTATCCCCGTGTTATTTTCAGTTAACAAAAAAAAGACTATATGGACCATTTTAGCAAACGAGTTCAAACAGTAGTGCCATAGTAAAAAAAAAAAAAAAAAGCTAAGAAACATATAGTGCGTCACTATTTACAAGCATTATAGCCTATTAGAGTTCTGTAAATCCAATTTATTAAGACGAAATAAGCTAAATACATAAAATATTTATAGGGTTTCTATTGATTGGAGGTTCAAAAACTTCTACAACTCATGAAAATGATTCTGTGTGAAGCCTGCATGTCCTTTGGAGTCTGCGTGGGTTTACTCAGAGTACTCCAGTTTCCTCCCACTGTCCAAAGACATGCATGTTAGGTTAATTGATGGCTCTAAAAGTGGCCCTTGTGTGACTGTGTGTGCCCTATGATGGATTGGCGCCCCATCTAGGGATGTTCCTGCCTTTGCACCCAGAGTTGCCGGGTAGGCACCGGCTGGCCCGCGACCCCATGTGGATTAAGCGGAACATAATATATGGATGAATGGTATCTGTTTGGTTCTCAGGGTGTTCTTGGTTCAAGTTTTTTGAACCAAAATTGATTTGAAAGTCAAAAGTTATTCTGCTAAATTTCTGCTAAATGTGTATTTATGTACTATTTGTTCAAAACAGTATTTAATATATAATGTTAAATTCAAAAGGTTTTCAATTCTGATTTTGTACCAATTCAGTAGAATGATTCATATTTCATGCCCATACTTTTGCCAAAGAATGTAAATTGTAAGACATCATTCTCACCCTTCTTTTCTCAATACACTGAAACCTGTGGAAATTCCCCTTTGTGGCAGTCACACACAGATGCGGAAAAAATGTTTTTCTTTGTTCAACAATCCCATAAAAAATAATTTGCCGAAATGATGCGAACTTGAAGTAAAGGAAACACTATGCAATTTAAAAATAAAATTTATTAGCATCTCTAATGTGTATAAATAAAAACATATATAAGAAACAATGCATATATGCATTATGAGCAGAACAATAACTGAAATCTGTGATAGAAACAAGCCGAGGTTAACTAACCCCAGTCTGCTATTTTTTATAGTTTTTATTTTTTTTTAAAAGTATGTGTGGCTGTGTGAATGTACCTTGATAACCAAGCATTGCAAACGATGTCCATACCTACAGGCTGCAACTCTAAGTTCTGTCAGAATGAAAGAAACGTAGTATGAGGGGAGCAGGTTATCAGGGGCTATCTTAGATCTCTGATGATCTGCAAAACAGCTTGAAAATAGAGAAAACGTGTTTTAACCATCATCTGTTGTCAGTTTCTTAAAAGTGATGATGTTTTTAGCAAACCAGAGACCATCGGCTCCAATTTTGCAGGTCAGTTCTGAAAATGTGACTTTAAATTGGGGGGAAAAAAACCCCCAAAACTGACCGATTCCTAAAGCTGCGTTTTTAAAGGAAGCCTTTAAATCAACTCCGAATAGAAGCGGCAAAATAATAAATAGCTGCAATAAGGTATATTGAAGGGTATATTAATATGTTTAAGAGTTACTCTAGTAACACCTAAAATCATTCAGTCTATAAGCTCGTTGGTTTTGGTGTGACAAACTAAAAACGCAGATAAGAAACAAGAAAGACGCACCAGATATCTAATCTGAGGTAAGAAGACTGCTGCCGATGTTGGGCCGAAAGAAATACAAGCAAGAAGCATGTAACAGACAAAACATGTGGGAGCTAGACGCAACATTTCCCCTTCAAAACTACACAGTACTGAAGTCGTGACACACTGGATTTGCCAGTTTAATAGGTACGATTACCTTGTAGCTGCACTCGATGGCCATTTTATCAGGTCTGTAACATATAGGAGCAGGATTCCCACATTTAAATATATTCTTAATGGCTCGTTTTTGTGATTATTAATATACAGATTTACTTCTCTACAAGAATGAGTTGCAAGGGATCTTGTACAGTCAAACGATTTATACCTGAACGTGCCGGGGCATCCCGGAAAGTGTTCAGACAACGACTATAAAAACAGTGAGAGCTGTATTTCCATTCGCGCTTATATTATATGAGTCTTTCCTGTGTATTCCAAACTAACCTATCAGAGATGCCTTTGTGGGACTTGGATGTCCTAAACCTGGGCAGGGCTTTGGCTCGATCATGAGCAAGCTTTTAGAGATGGTTTCATCCACGACCAAAAGCGAAAAACAATAGAATGAATGAAAAGTGTATCCATTATAAATAATTACAGAATACAACAAAGGTTTAGGTTGGTCATAATAGGAAGAGGTGTGGAGGGTAAAGAGAGAGGTAAAGCATTTGGACGACATGATTCATTTTTCTTAGCCAAATGGTTAACCCACAATCAGTGTGAGTCCGGTTCGAATCCTGGGTTCTTCTGGCTTCATTGGGTGTAAACACCCCAGTGTAGGGCACTGTAATGGGTGCTCCTGGACTGGTGCCATACAGGCATACTGGCCTGCCCCTTGTGAAATTGAAACATAGTTCCACCATTTTCCTGATCTCTATTCGTTAAACCTGGATATGACTGCAGGTTGGTGCATGTGATCAAGTGAGAATTTATAGTAGGGACTGACTGTAAGGTATCTGCTGGGGGCGGCACGGTGGTTCGGTGGCTAGCACCGCTTCAATCCCAGGGTGGAGTGGCCTGGGTCCTCCCAGTGTCTTTGCAGGTCCAAAAATGTGTGTGTTAGGTTAACTGGTGTTTCTAAAAGTGGCCCTTAGTGTGTGAGCCCTACGATGGATTGGCGCCCCATCCAGGGTTGTTCCTGCCCTTGTGCCTAAAGATGCCAGGTGGGCAAACTGGCCCGCAACCCTGTGCGGATTAAACAAAAGATAATGGATGGATGTCTCTGCTTGGTTCTCAGTGTGTTCTTGGTTCAAGTCTTTCGTTCTTGGTTGTGTTATCCTAGTTAGCCTTTGTTGTTCTACCTGAATAAGACGCCAGATAGACAAGAAAATAGCAACAAATTCCGGCAAAGGTTTCACTTTGTTCTTAATACATGTTCTAAACCACGTAATGGCTTTTATATTCTGGCACCATGGAGAAAGTACTGAAGCATGAACGAAAACGTGGTGAATCAGATTTTCCTAATTAATAATATTGTAGCAAGCGTGTTCATCCAGGAGATCAGGGTCAGTTTTAGTTCTACAGCGCTAGCACTGACACAAAACAGCTTTCCAAATATCTAGGATAAAGCCCAAATTAAGCATGCCTAGGGTGACAGTGGCAAGAAAAAAAAAACTCCCTAAATGTGAAGAAAAAAAAAAATGAGGAAGAAACTGTCTCTAATGGAGGGTAGCTATGTTGGAAAGGTCCCCCTTTGGCGCTGCAATTGAAACCCGTTGGGATTGTGACGGACTGGTGCCTTTCCCAGTGACCTAACCCTAACCCTAACCCTAACCCACACTTGCGTGAGCTAGAAGACTGCCTCGGGTGACGTCACCCTGGATAAATGACACGAGAAATGTTTCCGAATTTTGGCAAAATTATGTAATTTTCTATGCGTTTTCTAAGAACGTGGAATCCCTACCCATCTATCTGTAACAATTTGCTCCACCCATCTACAGAAACAGAACCAGCACGAAACAGATATTTGAGGGTCAAACAATTCTTGTCACTGGCGAGGTTGTGTGAGGTGCCGTTATGGGTGTAACAGGCATTTTGACACCTCAGTGTCACTGCTCGCGCAGGAATCGCCTGCTTTCCTGATAAAATGGCCGTATACAACAAACACATGCACCTCCTAAACCGACAGGTCAGTGGAATATGCTCCGTAGGCATGTCCTGCGAAATCCTTCACTGTCACCTTAAAACCAGAGCAACACATCCGTTGCATGTCAAGAATTTTTTTAAAAAAAGAAAAAAAGCGTGGTGTCCGACGAAACGCATGTGCCGTTTCTGCACGAGGGCATGGCAAGTCTCTCGAATGGACCAGGTGGAATGAAGGAACAATGATTGGCTCCATGTCGCTGCGCCTTTAGAGTGCAAAGATCCCCTTATTTCATTGGCTGTGTGATTCTACACACATCTGCACACGCATTCGTGAGCGCACAGTCACACACACCTTTTATATGTACACATGTGTATATACTTTTGCGTACATACACACACATACATATACATATACATTTTATATATACGTATGTATGTATGTATATGTATGTGTGTGTATGTACGCAAACGTATAGCTCTGACGTGTCCAAACTAAAACTCAGCAAACTCTTTTGCACATTTTTCTGTAACAGATACACGGATGTCCTCCTCTTCGTAGTCGTCGAAGTTGCTCGTGTCCCCGGGGCCTCTGCATTTCGGGATGAACGGAGCCTCCACCTGTGGGGTGAATTTTTTTTAAAACAATAATTAAAAAAATAAAGTAAAATGAAGAAGAAAAAAAAAAAGAAAAAAAAAACTGCTTTGAACTTCAGTACTGTAGGATTATTACTTGTAACGGCTAATCAATTTAATGATAAAAATGACTTAACAACGTAAAGGAGAGGAGAGATTTACATTTGTGCGTTAGTTAGTGTGTTAGTCAGTCATGGCTCTGCACGTAGGAAATTCTCGTGACAAGAACAGTCCATAACCTAAAACATTCTTCATATTCTTCATCTGTTTTTATGTCCCGTTATCTTAAATACAGATGCCTCATTTATTTCAGTTTGTACATCTCTAATATTACATTGCACTGCTCACAAAAATGAGGGGATATTTCAAAATGAATACGAAATCAATGGCAATTTAGAGTAATCAGTTAGCCTAACACGCATGTCTTTGGACAGTGGGAGGAAGCCGGAGTACTCGGAGTAAACCCATACAGACACGAGGAGGATATGCAGACTCCACACAGGAGGCACACAGGCCGAGAATTCGCCCTCGGCTCGAACCCAGGGCCTTCTTGCTGTGAGGCGGCGGTGCTACCCACTGAGCTGCCTGTGTTCCTTTTAAAATCCATCCATCTTGGTCGCTATGTGTATACAGTCGTCCCTCGCCATATCGCGGTTCACCTTTAGCGGCTTCACTGTATCGCGGGATTTTAAAATACATATATCTTTGTATCGCGGGATTTCTATGGTTTTTATGATTTTAATTCGTTTTGCCTAAACACATATACAAACATAAAAAACGTTACAAAATTCTAACATTTTAAAAGAATATTACATGGAAATAAGTGTTCTGTATCCTGATTGGCTCAGTGACTGTATGGGTGTGGGAAGGGTTTATATAGCCCTAAATGTCGATAAATAATCAAATAAATATAAGGTTGCTACTTTGCGGATTTGGAGCCATCGCAGGGGGCTCTGGAATGTAACCCCGGGGATAGGTGAGGGAAGACTGTAAAACGCAAATCCATCAATAAAATTTGACTAAACTAAAACAAATACTACTAATAATTAAGCTTCCAAATCCATAAAACAAGTGTACAAATAATAGTTCCTCACTCCCGTTTTAACCTTATAAACCAGATGCTCTGCAGTTAGATGTCATTCTACCTTTCTCTCATAGATGGCGATCCAATCCGTCGTTGCAAACCATTTGTGGTTTTTGATGTCGTTGACGCCGTTCTTCAGGTTTCCGTACCGCTTCGTCAGGTCGACCTGAAGCAAATTCCGCAGCAGGTCTTTTAAGTCTGAACTGAAGTGAGACGGAAATCGTACCTACATGATAAGATGAAAGAAGCAAAACATTTATGAGACGTCGATACTATTTCGTCGACGTCGATACTAGACGTCGATCGGTTTCTGTACTGTTCAGTCGGTGCTGGATTTGTGGTAAGCTCCAGTTCTACAGAGCTCTGGATGTGGAGTACTGTAGCAGTCAAGTAATGTCCTAACTTCTAAAGTGTAATATGCCCCATCATTCAAATGTAGTTCGACATAGTCACACTATTACAGTCATTTAGCAGAGGTTTAAAGACTTCAGGCCTATTCACATGAAAAAAGAGGCGATTTTTAACCCTGTGAGACCAAGTTTTTCGTCTAAATATTGAAACTTAGCTGTCCATTGTAGTTTTCTCTTAATTTCCCTCCACTTAACGTGTCGCTGTCTTTTTCACACATTCGAAGGCACGGGTAAAGATATAGGCAGCTATAGTTTGTGTTTTTGTGGTCACAGACTAGAATGCGCGTCGATAAACGAGGCAAAGCTCACTGATAGGGTAGGGATTAATGATAAAAACCTCAGTTATAGTAAATACCACCAGATTTTCTTTAATATTAGTGTTTTTAGGGTCAGCATGTTGCCCATCATATGAAGTCTTGTGCTGTTCTACTAGCAGGATGAGCTGTTCTGCCTGACAAGCGAGCTCTGATTGGCCTGCCTGATTTTAACCCCTTAAAAATGTATGCAGAATTGCAGTCTGGCATTTTGGGATTCGGTGTAAAGGACGCCGCTAATATACGTTGGTCTTTTTATCGAAATCGAACTCTGTATGAAAAGGTGAAAGAATTGGCAAAAAATAGCTTTTTTGTTCCTTCAAAGTTAGACTTGCTGTGAAAAAGCATTAAATGCACACAGTGAGTTCTGGGACGGGCTCCGGATCCTCTGCGGTGCTTACTTATGATAAATGCTTGTCAAACGGAGCACTTTCCTTGAATATACAGTCTTTCTTACTAAAATCCAGTCAACGTTTGAAGAACTTATCCAGTGTGATCTGATGCGCTTTAGCTGTGGCTAAGTGGCGACTTGTGGCTTTTTTGTAGTAAATGGAACTGTTAGGCAAAGACCTGTAGGTGGCAGTAGAGGGCTGGGGAGAAACTCGGGAGCGTTGTAGTAATGCCAGAGACAAAGAGTTTCTTTGGTAACCACGGATATTACATATTTATTATTCGCTGTCACGTTCTTTGGTCCGATTAAGCGGAATTTTGGTCCAAATAAGCAAATAACATTACATGTATTTAATAGGATTTGATTCAGTATTTTAGGATTTGGTCCAAATAAGCGGCTGGTCCCATTAACCGGTGGTCCAATTAACCGGAATGGACTGTATTATACATTTCTGCAAGTATTAAATAATCATGAAGAGGTCACCAAGAAAGCACTAAAGGGTCAACTGGAAAAATGTTGTTTCTGTTAACTTTTTTGGAACTTTATTTTTTTTAATTTGTTGCTTTGGTAACCATTGTAACCAAAATGTGCACACTGTGCAAGTCGTAGTTATACCAGAGGTGCATCGGCAATTGCAGCAATGGAAATGGAAAAATTCTGAAGTATTCAAAGACACATCATCATCTTGTAATCTGATGAATGAAGTTTAGTCAGGAAAGTGTTACCTGTATAAAGTTATAGTACCGACTATTAAGTCCGGTGGAGGATGAAATGGTCTGAAGCTGTGTTTGGTTTTGGGTTGGTAACAAGCAACTTAATTCTATGGCATAAAATGACATTCTAGAGAATGATCTTCAGCCAGCTTTGTGGAAAACGCTTATGGAACGGCTCCATGCATAAAACAAGATGATTTATTGCGTTTGGTGTGGAAGAAAAGGATCGGCCTGCATGAAGCCCTGAGCTCAGCCTCATCCAACACCTTTGGGAATAATTATAATGCTGACCACGAGCCAGACCTAATAGCATAACATCAGCTCTTCCAGTTCAATAGATGTGAATCCCGGGAGAATCCAGAAGCTGGTGGAAAATCTTTTCAGAAGTATGGAGACTCTCAGAGCAGCAGCTCTATATTAATGCCCATGCTGCTGGAGTAAAATGTCTAGCATGCACATATTGGTGTCATTACTTTGCCCAGGTATGTTTTTGCACAATGATAAATATTAGAACAAAGTGCCACCTGTGACCGTTGTTGCTCATCCTGCTACCCTGTTTGACCCTCATCCCTTTCCACAGGCAGCTGACTTGTGGCTATAAAAACATGGCCGACAAAATAGTGCTATACTCACCAAATTCCTCTTATGGACACCGCTGTCATTTGTGTCACCATTCTGACATTGGTTACCTGCTTTATTATGCTCATCTGTTCCCTGGATGATAATAAGTTCCCCAGACAAATAAATTAGTTACTTTGCATGTTTGAAGTGGCAAAGCAGAAGCAAATAGAAATGATTGCATCTGGGCATGCCAAATTTACATTTCCAGCATTTAGCAGACAGACTTATCCAGAGCGACTTACAACTGATACAGTCTTACAATCCATGCAATGGTGGGTTAAGGGTCTTGCTCAAGGACCCAACTGTGGCAGCTTGGCAAAGGCAGGATTTGAACCCTGGACCTTCTGGCCCAGAGTCCAGTACCTTAACCACTAGGCTACCACAGTCTCAAATGGTCCTTTGCTCAATTCTAAAGGCAATTCATGCCTTTAAGTGAAGTGTCTTTTTTGATTTACAAACTTTAAACCATGCTTTATTTACACAAATGGCTACAATTCTGAAAAGAATGCCCTGTAGACCGGGAAATTTTCCAGTGCTGGTAGACCTGTACTTCCTTCACACTAGGACTGTGGTAGCCTAGTGGTTAAGGTACTGGACTCTGGACCTAATGGTCAAGGGTTCAAATCCTACAGTTGGAACATTAAACACGGCCCTTAACCCATAACTGCTTGAAATGTAAGACTGTATCAGTTGTAAGTCGCTCTGGATAAGAGTGTCTGCTAAATGCCGTACATGTAACTATGGCTTTTGGCACACCCAGATACAGAATGGCCTTTATGCCTTACTGGCTGGTGAAGCTACTGGGCCTAAAAAACTGCTTTGAATCATCAGGTGTTAAATTATCAGTCTGGTGACTTTAGTATTAATAGCCACTGCCTTTTTTCAGTAATGTGTACATGTCGATGAATAAGCGTCTTAACGCACTCCATTCCACTTTACATCAAACACTCGCACCAACAATAGACTCTCATTGTTATTTATGTAAGGAAAACTTTAGGTGGTAATTACAGGCTAGCATTTCAACCCCCACTTGTGCACACATGGAGGAATGACAATCCAGCTAATGAAAACATAGAGTTTTACTAATGATAAAAAGCTTGGGCAGAGCTGTCAATCTGCCTTAAGGAACCTGGAGCCAAACCCCAATGTCCCACTGCTATTCTAACTCTCTCTCTCTTTCTCTCTCTCTCTTCTCTCTCTCTCTCATCTTATCTCACTCTCTCTCTCATCTTCTCTCTCTCTCTCTCTTTCCTTCTCTCTCTCTCTCTCTCTCTCTCTCTCTCATCTTATCTCACTCTCTCTCTCTATCTCAT
>JAVSBV010000127.1:7583174-7594946 GCA_033117975.1 Parotocinclus spilosoma | reverse complement strand
AGTTCTTGTTTGTACGTTCGCTATACGTGTAAATCGCAAAATAAAGGTTTAATAAACATTTAATATGTTACATAGCAAGTCTTGTAACATAGGGCATGTCCGGTTATTAGGACCAAAACGATCGCGTACCGACTGAGGTCCGATTAACCGGAATCGACTGCACTGTACCATGAATGCCATTTACAGCTTGTTATGAAGAAGTAGCGGAAAGTCATTCCCACTTGCACCAAAAAAGTCCCTGAACACATCAACCGAGAACAGTCTCTAGACATTAAGGATACAAACGTACAGATTGGATGGTTGTTAAACAGTGCATTCATTTCAATTATATGTTCAAATTGAACCACTTTGTTGTAAACCATTTCAAAATGTAAGCGCAGAAGCTCTGGTCTAACAATCTGAAGGTTGCGAGTTCAGATGCCGCCTCAGCTACAAAGCCATTCTTTGGCCTTCGAGCAAGGTCCTTCAGCTGCTCAGCTCAACTCTAAATTGCCCTGGCTGTGGGCGTCTGCTAAACGCTGTAAATGTAAACGCACGTCGCTCGGGGTGATGACATTGCCACCAACCCTTCTGATGCCACCGGCACTCTCTTCTATTTCTGCCCCCACCGTGGAACCGCACTGGCTGAGAACCGGGCTGAAAAAGCACAGAAGACTTCCAGTTTAGGCAGAGCCAGCACCAGTACCTTTCTCGTTTGGAAGGTCTCGACTGTTCCTCTTCCAGGCCCGTTTTTGTGGGTTTTTGCCACCTTGGTTGACGCTCTGTTGAGAGAGTGTTGCGCGACCTGCATGCCTAATGAGAGAGAGTAGAAATAGCAGTGCTGACCTGGCTTTCCGCTAAGTAGGTGGGGGGAGGGAACGAGCAGACAGAAGAAAGAGAAAGCAGCCTTGCACTTGGCAGACAACAGATCAACACTTTGCAGCGAACTGTTTATTTTACCAAAAGCTTTCCATGTGTATTTTCTCTCCTCCTCTTTCTTTCTTTTCTCTGCCCTCTCTCTCTGTTTTTTTTTTTCCTCGATGCAGGGGCGAGGGCTGTTTGGCTTGATCTTGTGTCTCCTCCTTTACAAAGAGGCCCAGTATGCACTGCTCTGCCCTTGTTGTGCTGCCAGTCCGCCAAGCAACTCAATGCTCCTTTCATTTGGAGCTCTCGCTTTATCCCCCTCTCTACTGCTGGCTCTTTCTTTCTCCTAATACATCTCTCTTCTATGCCAGTCTCTGTTTCTCTGACTGCCTGCTATCTCTCAAGATTTTAAAGGCAGTAGCTACAGTGTGCTCGAGGAGCAGCGAAAAATTGCAGGGGCGATGCAGAAAAAAATCACACACCTAAGAGGGGTTAAACCATTTGTGTAAGAAACCCAGACAGTCACATGTAGGTTAGATTGACTAACAATGATGCCCAATATGCGATTAAGCATTGATCAGACATAATATTACAGCCACTATCTAATACCGTCTGGTGCCATAAAGTCTCCGATCCATCGAGGCACCTCTAAAGGTGTAACGTTGTATCTGGCACCAGTACATAAGCAGCTGATCTGTTAAGTCATGTAAATCTGACTTGTTTCTCCAGCATGTCCCACAGATGCTTGGATTGAGATTTGGCCAGCTTGAATGGCTTCGCCCTGTCAGTGTCATTTACCGCACCTGTAGGCGGTTTTGGTGTTATGGCGGATCGGTGTATTACAATGTCATCACATTTACCCAATCCTCAGTGCAAGTAACGTGTTTGTGAGAGTAAGCAGTATTCCGATATTTAGTTTTCTAGTCAGACCTAATACACCCTTTTTATTTTTATGTGTAGACAGTGCAAAAAATGCACAAACAACAACAAACAAGCCTTTAAAATAAATGACTGGAAACCGAGTATGAATTTTTTATTCCATTTGAAATTAATTAATTAATTCATTCATTATCTTCCGCTATCTGCCAGCCAGTGCTCACCTGGCAACTCTGGGCGCAAGGGCAAGAACAACCCTAGATGGCGCACCAATCCAACGTAGGGCACACACACACAGTCACGCACACAGTCACACACTAAGGGCCACTTCAGAGACACCAGTTAACCTTACACACACAGTGGCTTGGTGGGTAGCACCACTGCCTTACATCAAGAAGGTCCCGGGTTCAATCTGAGGCTGGAGCAACTTGGGTCCTTTCTGTGTGGAGTCTGCATGTGTTCCCTGCATGTCTGTGTGGGTTTACTCCGGGTACTCCGGTCTCCTCCCACAGTCCAAAGACATGCGTGTTACATTAATAAGTGTGTCCCTTAGTGTGCGACTGTGTGCAAGATTGTGTGTGCCCTACGATGGATTGGCGCTCCCATCTTATTGGGATTTAGGAGAAGATAATAGATGGATGGAGTATAAACAGATCATTTTTGCATTGCGATGCGTCGTTACACCCCTATTTCGCACCATTTGGATTCGGGAGCATGGTCACACGTTTCTTATGCTGCTGTTTTTGCCCTCGTCTTGATCCCTGTTGCTAGGCGCGAACCATCTCTGGGCATCTATACATTTTTAGTCTGAGATGAGATGAGAAGTGTTGTACTGCATTAAAAGTACATGCTGTAAACACTCAGACTTGTGGTTAAGGCTTGGGGACCAGGAAGGTCCAGAGTTCAAGCTCCAGCACTGTCAAGCTGACACTCTTGGGGCCCTTAAACAAGACTCTTAACTCCCAATTTTTTGGATTGTAAGATCAGCTGTAAGACTACTAAGTGACTAAATGGAAATGTAGTAGACCTAGATCTGAGTATGATGGAAGCAGTAACCGGAGGAGGTTCAGTCAGATGTTTGTCTCAGACAAACCAGCATTGTTGAAACACTGCATGTATGACCACATCTCTGCCTCCAACCTCTCCACCTTCTTTGTCGTTGTGTGGGTTTACGGGCAGCTCCTCCTGCACTTTTTCCGTCATAATGCATTAAAGCAATACAGACTACACAATACAAACCCCAAACCCCTTCTCTATTCTTTCCTTCTTCACAGCCTTTTGTTTTCCCTCGGCTTTGGTTTCTTTGACGTGCTCGACACAGGGCGTGGCTCTGTTTGTTTTTTGAGTCGGGCATCAGGTTTCCTCACCGTAGCACTTGGATCTCCATGCATGACACAGACAGGACACAGGCTGCCATGATAAATCAACAATGAGATTATCTGTTCAAAGAGACCAAAAGAACACGAGGGAGGAGGTCGTCAGCCATGAAGATGTTAGATGTATTTTATTCATCTGCATAGTTGCTGGCTTTTTTGCTTACACCCCGAATTGGTTTATCAGATACTTGTTTCTGGAATCGGAAGGTGTAAAGAGTGACAGATATCTACAGGTAGAGCCACAATGTGCTGTCTTGTGATTCCCAAGGTGAACGAATCAGAAAGTCTGCCTCAGAAAAAATCGAAATGCAAGGGTTGCTGTCAGAAAAGCAAGTAACTGATTTTTGACAGGCCTGCTGAAGCTATTTGGAAATGGACAAGGTTTTTAAAAGCCCAGCAAGCGAAACGTTTAAGGACGTCAAAGTGAAAGGCTGTTCTGTACTGTTGTTTTATATAATTATTGCCAATTTCCTGGAAAACGATTTGATGTTGAGGTCATCAAAAGCTTAATACTTTGCAATTTTGTGCAGGAGTGTACCTATTCCAAAATCATTAGTTCCATTGACTATGTGGACCCGGGTCAGGATTTTGCATCCAGCTTTTGTGTAAGAACCAAATGGTTGCCTGTGTGTTTCTTAATTTTTAATAGGGTTTAATACAATATCAGTGGGTAATCATAGATTTTAGTGCAGAACTAGGAAGAAATGCAGAGATAGCCAATCAGAGTGGTACCTAGAGTTTATCCAGGATGGCCTTTTTTCAGAAAGGGGAGACCAGTTAAGCCAGGCCAAGCATCTGGAACCCAAGAAAAATGGTGACAAAAGCCAAAAGAAAAATAAAATAATAAAAATTGGCAAAGTAAACGAAATAAATAAATAACTAGAGATTTAAGTAATGGTGGCTTGTTGGTAAAAACCAGCTCCTCGAAACAGGACTTGACTTCGAGTGGTGTCCAGGGCATATCTGAGAGAATTCTGGAATTTCTGTAAGGCAAACAAGGGCTAGAAATTGATCTGAAGTTTATGGTGGATTTGACATATTTTCCAAACAAACATTCCTCAGGTTAATTGACGTCAGTTTTATGGATATAGCTCCTTAGCCAGTCAGAACATTGGAATCTGGAGCCCAAATGAGCATCCATTGGAAACCCATTCTATTCTTTGTGAGACCAAACCATAGATATATGAAATAAAAAGGAAATACGACACCAGTGCAGTTAAATGGGTTGCCTTACAAAACTTGCTTGTCTACTGTGAGGCTACAGTGAAGTAAAGTTTGTGAAACCTTCAGATTAACCTAAATATAATCTCAAACTTCTTCAAATATTTAAAACAAGTCCTAATATTGGATAACGGAAACATTATAAAAGCAATGATACAAAAAATATTGTTTGGTCATTCATTTATAGTTATATGGTTCAGTGTTGCATATCTGTAAGTGGCAAAAGTATGTGAACCTAGAGTCAGACGTTCTAATCAATGGAAAGGCAATCGGGTGTGAGTGGACGGTTTAGTCTATCCTTACAAAGATTTGTCGACGCTCATCAGACTGGAAAGTGTTACAATAGGCTTTGGACATCACCAGTCCACAGTCAGGCTGCTTGTGTACACCTCTGTGAGAAAAAAACACGGAACAATTATGGACCACGCCATAATACTCTTGTCCACTGATGTTCATTCTATGCTTTGTGATCTTTAAGATATTTAGCCTTTTCACCCTGTTCCCTTTCCAAAACAATTGGCTTCTTGCCCGCTGACCCTTCCAAAAACTTCTTTAGATCACCCAACATACTCTAGAAAGCTCTACTGTTTTTCTTTTAATACTGCATACACATTTCCTGTATTTTCTGCTTGTATTCTAGTCAGGAGAATACATGATCATTCTACATGTAGCCTTGGGCAGCACGGTGGCACGGTGGGTAGCACCGCTTGCCTCAACAAGAAGGTCCCGGGTTCGATCCCAGGGTGGAGCGGCGTGGGTCCTTTCTGTGTGAAGTCTGCATGTCCTCTCCGTGTCTGTGGGAATTTACTCCGGGTACTCCGGTTTCCTCCCACAGTCCAAAGACATGCGTGCTAGGTTAACTGGCATCTCCAAATTGTCATGTATGCAAAACACCCCAGCCGTGTAACTGGAAACAGATGCACGCCCAGATACATGTGGAGGGGTGGAAAAAGCAATGGCAAACTACTCCACTATCATGCCGAAATACTTCATGGATCTCATCGATGAAGGACAGAAATGTGTGGAAATCGATGATCCATCAAGTGACCGAGAGTAGGGTTAATTCCCATACATGTAGCGTTACAACAATAACGAAGCTAATGGTGGCCTAGGATTTTCACACAATACTGTATATGCAGAAATATAGAAATCTCTAAGCGCTAATGCTGTCATATAAGATATGAAAATGATAGGACTGGACTATCTCTATAAATAACTGTTTAATGTGTTAATAAAAGCCATCAGATGAACCTGCAGGAAGCCTTGCTTTTCTCTCCGTCTCACATTTATCTACAGCGCAGAGGTGAGGGAAAGTGCGAGATGAGGGTAATTGACCCGAATCCAGCAACCGCACGGACAAAGGCGTACTTCCTGCAAGGGCGGTACTAACACTAATCAAACGCTTCCCACCCGGGGCTTGGGTTTCACAGCAGCGTTTCCGAGTCGATTTTGTTGGTCTTCTTTCTTTGCTGTCTCCCCTCCTGATGTCTCTGGCCCTTTTTAGCCCCGAAGCTCGGTCTCGCTGTCCGTCCCCCTCCTCCACCGTGATGGATAACTCTTCACGTTGGCCTTCTGACCTTCGGCTCCGACCTCCTGCATCAGGATAAATGATTAATGGAGAGTAATTGACAGGGCGCTGCGTTTGCATCCCCAAAGATCGGAGCCATGCGAAGATAACGTCGCTCGGACCAAATCCGATTTGCCCCCGCAAATACAACGGCAGCCCGAGGACGGTGGACACACAAGTCACTCGACTGCTCATCCTTAATCCCGCAGAGAGAGGCTATCGAGTCGCGAGCCTCCACCCAGCGGAGAGAGCATCATGTTGATTTATGTAATAGAAGATCTTCTGTGTGCTTGCTGGAACCTTGCCAGGTGCTTCATCCCGCAACTCGGCAGACCTGACTTGTCAGGGCCTTCGTCTCTGTGATCTTTCATTTAATTTAATTTATTTAAATCTTGAGAGAACACATCAAGGGCGAGCTTTCATTTAAAATGGTGCTGAGCTACACAAATCTTAGCAGCACAGACAGTAGCCAAGCAAATAAAAAGCAGCACGGATTGCGTTTTCAGACACGCAGTTTTAAGAAATATACGAAATGACGCGGTGATGCAGGATTTATGAGCGGTGACTCGACTCTTCAAGGGACAAAAAATAAAAAAGCAGTGGGCTAAGGTGGTCGCAGGGGTCTGTGATCTTAGCAGAAAAAGTGGGGTTAACAGTAAAAAATTATTGGCTGTGTTGAAATAAGACATTTACAGAATTTTGCAGACACTCTTATCCAGAGCCGCCTTACAATTAATACAGTTTTACAGACCAAGCAATTATGGGTTAAGGGCCTTGCTCTAGGACAAAGCAGTGGCAGCTTGGAAGAGATGGGGTTGAACCTTCTGCACCTGAACCTTCTGGTCCATGGTCCATAGTCCAGTACCTTAACCGTTAGTCCATCAACGATATCGAAAATCAAAGAGCTGGTTAGGAAAAACTAAACTGTGGTAGCCTAGCGGTTAAGGTACTGCACTCTGGACCTGAATGAACCTGATGGTCCAGGTTCAAATCCCACCTCTGCCAAGCTGCCACAGTTAGGTCCTTAAGCAAGGCCCTTAACCCACCTTGTATTGTGAGATTGTATGAGTTGTTAGTCTCCACTGGATAAGGGCGTCTGCTAAATGCTGTAAATGTAAATGTAAATGTAAACCGCTAGTCTGACAGTATAACAAATTTATCCCCCAACACACGTAACTATTCGCAGCAACACCGTCGTTATGAAATGTTTATTTTTTTTTTGAGTACACACCTACTTTCTTGCCAATCAAGGCAACTTGAGGCTCAAATATCAATAACTGTGAGCTTACATAATGCAATATCCAACAAACATAGGATGAGGATGTTTTTTTCTTACCTGAGGTGTCCTCTTGCTCCATCCCCCCTTCTCAAGTGGAGTCGTGATTATAAGCCATGGTTAAAGAACTTACTGTGAAAGTAATGTGTTATCTCGGTGCCATGTCCCTGACCTTTAAGGGTTCCAGATAAAGTGAAAACACTTCTGTCTCTAACACCAGGCCTCATATTAGCTGCATTGGTGGCAGTGGTTAGTGTGATACTAAGTACAACATGTACAGTTAAATGCAGGAAGCAATACCAATGCATGTGTGTGTGTGTGTGTGTGTGTGTGTGTTCAGATAGCCATCTCAAATATACACGCTTGTGTGACAGACCACATCTGCCGGTCTGGTATGTGTACAGTCCAATTACGGTTAAGACAGTGGCGGGAATGGCGCCAGAAGGGGCACTGCTTAGCATCCTTTACATGACCGAAATGGCAGCAGAAATGGGAAGTGGACCTCTGCGTTTCTGCGTCTCCTGAATTAAGGCGCGACCATCAGCCTCGGGCTCGAGCCAGTTCTCGACGCGACGAGCATAAAAGCACAATGAGCGCTCCAAGATGACACAGGCATGCGGTGGACTGGCTGTTTACCTCGGTTGCTTTTTCGGGAATACTGTTTTGAAAAGCTCAGCCGGCCATGTGTACACATTCCTGCGAGGAAAAACTAAACATCGCGATCATGTTTGTTTACGTGACGCTGTATACATTGTGTGCGAGCGCAGCCAGGCGCCTGAAGGTAATCCCATCGACCCGGCGTTGGTAGGTATGGAAGCATCCAGCTCATTAGCGATGCATCGGCATTTCTCTCCCACTCCCACTCCCGCTGGTCCACCACGCTCTTGTCTGCTCGATATCTCTCACCCTCTTGCTCTCTCCCTTTCTCTTTTCTGTAACGTCTTTGTGATCCTCGCAGGCACTCGTTTACATTTCCACCATTTAACTAAAGTCTTTAGCAAAAGCAAAGTATTTCAAGGTTGAAAGCTTTGCTCAACAGTGCCAACTGGGATTTGAACTCAGAACTTTTCCCTTAGCCGTGCAAAAATCTGGATCGGTTCATCACTGTTCATCGGTTGAACTACGGTTACTTTTTTATCCAAGGTAGCCGTGGGTGAGGAATGTTGCCTTAACATAGAGAACTTTTCATACTAAACTCATTTCATTATCTGCTCTAAAAATGCAGACATGGCAACCCCCATGTGCTTCGAACATGTGTTTAATGTTTTCAGTATTAAAGCTTGCAATAACCCTGACATACACGTGGTTAAACCAGTAATAGTCCAGAGTGATCCTGTTCTTAGAAAATGTATCATTGTCATTCGTTTGGCAACGTATAAAAGGTTGGATTTAAGGCATTATATAAGTAAAGCAACTAGTTATTGTTTGGCAACTAGATTTATGGAGTAGCTGCACTTTAGAACCATATTAGATCATTATAATGTTATAATTGCCTTCTCATTAGGCGGTTTGAAAGGTTTCTCGCTGGCTGCACACAACCAAGAGGGAATGAGTCCACTTGAAGAAATTTTATTTCCAGAAAAGGCAATGGAAACCGATTAAACACTGAGATCCATTAAGCATAATACAAATATGTAAGGGGTCCTGGCAAAAACTGTAAATGGACTTTTAATGCTTTGCCTAACAACTTGACAAAAGAAGAGAATAAGAGCTTTACAAAACTAAAATCATTTTAGAATAGGATGATAATGGACCATGTTATTATTTTTTATACTTCTGAGATTTGCATAACATTTCAAATCCAAATCTTTTTGGATTAAATTGATTCATCAAGGCCATCTAAGCCACCTAAGAAGCATGGGTCCATTTTTGAGTCTTGGTCCTCCCAAGGTTTCTCTTGCCACTTAGGCTTGCTCAGTTTGGGATTGGCCTTTTAAGATAATATCATATCGTAAAGCTGCTTTCAAAAAATGCTCCACTGTAATAAAGCACTATAGAAATAATTCTGATTTTGACTTTATGCATTCATAAACTATACCATATTTAGACAGATGACATCAAAAGGGGAATTTTGAGGGGTTGCTTTTAGCGCTTTTACGATAGGACATTTTTTAAAACAAATGACGAACTGGGTCAATTTCCGGTGCTTTTTATCGTTCTTGGTCTTTATTTCTGAATGGATAATTTTCAAAACCATGGTCTGAACGTCAATGTCATATTTTGGAGAGTGAAAGTTAAGTGTCTTTTTATTCATTAAATGAATGAACTATCCCTTTAATATATCAGGTGCTTTTTGCAGGGGCAGGTATGAAGATAAAAAAAAGTATGTGTGTTTTTCAAAAGTGAGATTTTTGGAAAAAATAATTCCGGAGGTCTCACTTTTGAAAGGGTATTGATTTTTTGTCTTCAACCGGCCGCGGCTCGGTGCCTGCTTTTGCCAGAACACCTCGCATATTTTCAATTGCAACACCTAAGCGCTTCTTTGCACAACACAGTCATAATGTAGTAACATGTTTCGTATGTCATTTATCGAATTAAATCATGTATTTGTAAAAAATGTAAGCAAAAGTCAAAAAGTCTGACAAAAATCTAAAGCATGGCAGTAAAAATAGACATGTAAAACCTGTATCAATTTCACCAGCTCAATTAAAGGACAGATTTCTGTTTCATTTTTTTATATCAGACAGTGTTTACATTTTTAAACTGCGATTAGGACTAGTTCCATTCAGATATGCTGAAGCGTACGGCAAAACCATAACTACATTACACTTTTTACATTACAATTTTTCTCCAGTATTTATTGTTTATATACAAAACTTTAGACTTCAGTCAATTTTGAGTAAACATGCTCGGTTTGGCACTGCGGTCATGTGTGCTGGTCCGCTACCACAGAGACTTGGGTTCAAATTGCATAGATGCCATACATCTGATTCAGGAACAGCATACACCCCCGATTGACTGTCTATGGGAATGGAAACCAGTCTTCTGACGCTACATCTGCACTGAGGTCTCATCCGGGACCCACTTAGTCCTGCACCGTTTGGTCTCCGGTCTGACTTCCAGAGGCTACGTACCACATAGCACAATAAAGCAGGGAAACATTTAAAAACGATTGTCCCGAAACACACTCACACATGCTGCAGATGTGCTGGAGAGAAGCCAGGTTCGAAAACGCTGTAGTATTCCTTTAATCTGCACTCATTCTCTTTGTGAGGCAGTCTAACCTTTGAGGCAGACGAGGCTGCAGGTGCTGACGGGAGATGTTTAGAGGCGATTGTCTCCTATTAGTTTAGGACTTGGCTGATGTTTCAGCCAGCACGCTGACCTTTTCTCGTCTGGCATCGGTGACGCGGGGAGTGAGGGAGCGTCTGGACCCACTGACCGACTGTTTGGGCAGTTTGAAAGCTCACCTAGGCAACGCCGTCGCTTCTTTTTACTCGAGACTCGGACAAAGTACACGATTTTTTTTCAGCTTAGCAAACTCCAATGAAGAGCAGAACTCCACTTGATTATGTCTGAACATTAATGACGTTTTTTTGGTGATGATGGGTTATACAGTATGTTATGCAAAAGAATCCAAAGCTAGACAATCAGGGACTAAGAGTTACTAATGACGGACTTACACTTAACGACTTTACGGCGATTTCACAGTCGCATACAAATTTCGCGCTTCGGAATAAAATCTTGAAAATCGTCCCAGTCTAGTCCAGTCCAGTCGCAGTCGCAGTCGCATCGTCTCGAACATTAAGTGGTCAACATTGCAGTTTTTAGTCAGTCTTTCTCCAGTCCTGGCACGCCAATAAAATCGTCCGTGTTTAATATTGAAAGATTGATTGCTTATAAATGCTTGCTTCTTGCCTAGGCTCTGTACATATTGCTCTAGTCACCTTATATTATATATATATATATATATATATATATTGTTATACAGCTGCCTACACATTCTAAGTTAAAGCATCCTGTTTTGCACAACCAACGGACAACTGGTTCCCTATGCTCGCCGCACCACATTCTGTTCCTTCTCTTTTTTTTGCGCTATGTATACGTATAAAAGCCACCCTGTATGATCACTTCTTTGAGCATTGTACAATAAACCATCCTGAGCACTGAAGTTTGGTTTGTCTGTTCCTGCTCTCAGCGCAGACGTGTCATCCGCTTGGCAACGAGAGGCTGTTCTAGCGAGGTTCGATAGTATAAGAGAGTAGATGAGTGGAGTCAGTTTCTAACAGTCTGGGTTATAATTCTGGATTTCTACTCATTTTGATAGAACACATCATGATCGGACTTGGTGCTCTGTCTAAAGTTACATTTTAGAAGGAACAGACAGCATGTAGTTCCAATACCAACCACTAGGACAGAAGATGGAATTCCTACAACACACAAACAGCCATCATAGCAGGAACTGGTTTCACTATCATCTCACGAGTCTCCTCCCCAATCAGCTCTATCCCCAAAATCATCAACCACAGTTTAGACTCAGTCAGGTAGAACAGGAATTAAACCCAAGAGACTGGATTTATAAGAGATAAGAACTTCATAAAAGAAAAGAGCTTTAAAGAAAAGGTCATGTGTTTTAATCATTTCTCTTAATCTATAATAAAATATTAATGATA
>JAVSBV010000127.1:7565208-7579961 GCA_033117975.1 Parotocinclus spilosoma | reverse complement strand
AGAGAGAGAGAGAGAGAGAGAGAGAGAGAGAGAGAAAGAGAGAGAGAAGAGAAAGAGAGTGACGTTAGTATTAAGGTTATTAAGCTACTTTTTTCAGTACAACGAAAAGTTTTATTAAACACATAGTAAATGCGGAGCAACTTTTTAAAATGGTGTAGCACTGCAGTGACAAGCTGCAGGTGTCAGGGGAGTTATGTGCGCTGTACATCAGTGGCTACGGTTTGTATAGAGTTTGGCGTGTTCTCCTTGTAATCTCTATACATCTGTTGCCTCCTGCACAAAACAAAGCAGTAGATGAACCGGCTGATCCAAGGTGTAAATAAGTGTGAATCAGAGAGTCACACTCTCACCCAGTGTTTCCAGGTCCATAGAACTCTGGACCCCTGTTGACCCTGACCAGGATAATTCAATTTTCACTGAGCAGGATGTTCGAGCTGGGATCAGCTTACAATTGGTGACTGGAATTCACATAGTAACCTATTTTAAAATTCCTTGTTTCATTCACAGGGTGGTAAGGTTGGCCCTATTTTTTCTCAGTGCATAAACCTGGCTGTGAGTCCTGACCCAGAGGACCGTCATGGCACCACGAACCACCGCAAAGTCTGAGTGGCAACATTACTGGCCATTCTAAAGCTCTTATGGCTAAATGCAAGTGGCTCCAGTTGTCAAAGCAAGACACCCACGTTTACCCTTGCTTGTCCAGGTCAGGGTTGCTAGGTAGGGTCTGGTTCGCTGGTTGCAGGTAGAAGTATGTGCCGGGCAGGGTACCAATGCATTACAGGTTTTCACAGCATTTGCCCCAATCTGGATTCAAACTAAGGTCCAGAACTCTTTTAAGATGTAATCAGTTTTAGAGACTTTGGAAGTCTTTAAAAACATGTGTCCAAATCTGTTTCAGTCTGGAGAAATCTGAATCAGATTACTATTGTCTTGCTTTAATTAAAGGTCTTAGGTACTTGCTCTGGATGTTGCGTCAGTGGTTTATGTCTGTTTTCCCTCTGGTGGCAAAAGGATTACAATCAAAGAAACAGTTGTGCACTAAAGCCTAATGCTAATTCGTAGTATAAAAAAAATGCATGACTTGTAAAGACCTTGGTATTGACCCTCAGGCTCAGAGCACTTGAGCCTGTTGTGAAGATGCTTCTAATTGCAGACACTAAACAAGCAGCGGAAAGCTTGTTCCTGTTTTCCGCTAGCCGGCAAGTTAATATGTATGCTGGCGTGGTGTGCAGGGAGTCTTTAATAGCCATTTTCAAGTAGAGCTAAAGCAAATTAAACCTGATGGGCCTCCTGTCTCTTACGGCTGCCCTTAATGTGCTAGTGATTGACTGAAGATCCCGGCTCGTGATGCATCGAACAATAAATCCGGCGTTGTCACCACGGCCATTGTGTGGCCGGTAATTGGCCATTAGGTCGGCACGCAAGATGGAGGAGCCAGATGTCTGGGTAGTGGCCGGGAGTCTACGGTGGGTTGTTAAGTTGGGGGACGATGGAGGTTGTAAAAGAGGGAATATCGGGGGCAGGATAGTGTCCCTCATTAAAAAACCTAGGTGCTTGGACACTGGGGGCCATAAAAAGAGCCGTAATGATCTTAGCAGAGGAACTGCTCTGTTTGCCTACACTTTGGGCTCAGCAATAAACGGAATGGAGGTGCAGGAGATCATGTGGAAAGGGGGGTGGAAATTCCCCCAATATCCCTAACTGTTGCTCACAGCTCAGGCACCTGTCCTTGAGTGTTTAAAAAGTACCTCCATGTCCTAATATGTCCTTGCTATGAGAGCCTCTTCCTGGTTTGCTCCATGCTCAAGGCTAGCTGGATGTTCTCGGATTTGCACGAAATGAACAAGCCTCTCTAGTCTACTCAGATACAGCCTGACTACTTTGATAAAACAGAACATATGCAACATTGTCTCAAGGCTTCCTAGAGCCCACCCTGGTGGCGCTACCATAATTCCCCTGAGCTTTATCATATTACACTTCACAGAACAAAAAGGCTCCATGTTTTGTCAGGCAAGCAGTTTGGAGGGTCCCGACTGATATGTGTTCGCACTGGGTAAGGTGTTGGATATCTAAAAGTCACCAGGCTGTGAATCCACTAGTCTACTTTGTTTACCCAGCCATCCTCTAAACTCTGCCCAGATGCAGCTGTTAGTTGCTAGCCAGTCAGAATGGCGACGACTTTTTTTTACAGAGGTTGTAGGCCAACACAAGGGCGACGAGAAACACAAATGTTTGCAGTGGAGGTTCCCTTCGGTATCCTGAGGTCACCACAGCTGTCGCCTACACTTCATTTTAATGTCCAGCCTAGCGGACAGTGGAGCAACTGTGCAGTCTGCGTGAGATGCAATGCAGGCAAGCTAAAGCACAGGCGGGAACAAAAAAGCTGTCAGTGGTTAGACCTAGGGGAGGGTGACATGATCTCGCTTTATTTTCCATGTCATGATGTCCTGTAGGGTTTTACTAAGTCTATAGTGTTACTATAACTCAATCAGAATAAAACTTTTTGTGTTTCTGATGTTCATTTTTACTTTATATTAAATCATATGAACCTAAGATATTTCATGTTTATTCTGGTCAACTTCATGTCAGTTATTAAAAAACATCCAGTCCTGCATTTCAGGCCTGGGACAGTGGGCAATTTAGGGCTAGTAATGAGGTTAAAAATAATGATGTTATTTCAAACAGGTGATTAGAAACAGGAGTATTTGAGGAGACTCAGATAATCATAATCACGGGTCCTTGAGGAGCAAAAATGGTCAGAAAATGGTCAGCGTATTTCTGGTTTGTCAACAAGTGGCAGCATTAATGCAGTACATTGAGATTTTAGTGCAACATATGCTGCCATCTTTCCAGGAACATCCATACCTTTTTCATCAAGAAAATACAAAAAAGCCAAATCAGAAAAGGTTAGGCTTGGAATTTTTCCAACCTTTCTTTACAGTACATTATCTTTAACCATTTCAATCACTTTCTCACGCATTTGTGGGCAAACTGGAGATCATCTGCCTACTACTGAAGACTAAATAATGATATGATTTGAAACAGGTGACTCTATCCCTGGATGGCTGAGTCCTAGCTTTTATCTGGCTTGTTTTTGTTATCGGGCTTCATCCTGGTGAGGCCCGTTGTGAGCCCTATATTAGGCAACAATTGGCGAAACGGCAGCAGATGAGCATTTAAGGCTCTTGAAGGTTGTGCGTTTAAATTCTGACCATGCCTGTCTGCTACTGTTGGCCCATTAAACTTAACCTTCAATCTCTAATCTTCAGGCTCATTTGTAAGCCTCTCTGGATAAGAGCAGCTGCTAAATGCTGTAAATGTAATTGTAATGTGAGAAAACCCCCCCTAGATAGGGTGCTGGCCCTCAAAGCGCAGACATCCCATTCTCTAGAGGAAACCAGAGTACCCAAATGAAACGCAAGTTGATCAGGGAAGAACGTGCCAAACTTGAAACAAACATTAACCTTGGAGCTGGGTGGCACTCACGCTATGTGCTGTGCTCCCGTGTTGCCTTGTTAACGGACTTCCAATACTTGGCGCTATTCATTTTTAGTGCTATTAAGATGAGATGTTCTGTGCTCCGGTGCAATTACGATGCTTCACTGAGCCAAACTGGGGCATTATGAACTTAATAGGGGGAGTGTACTTCAGGAGAAATGTACAATTAAGATGTTTGGGTCGCGAGGTTCATTGTCGGGAAATGGAACAGATGTAGGGTTGATGAGCAGCCTGAGTGAGAAAGATCGAGTAATGAGGGATCACTGGCCCGTTTCCTGCTCCAGGAAGCATTTCGATGGAAATGAGGCCTCAACAGGTGCTGATTCAAACACAGCTGGTGAAGAGTCTCGCGGCACCTCCGTAGGCTGCCTAAAGAGTTTGCAGCCCGTGGATGTGTTGCAGCTCTTGTATTTCCTCAATTTTGCTGATAAGCTTTGCTTAGGCTCTGTAACAGATCCCCAAAGGGATGGCCGGCGTTGGTCGTTGGTGCCTGTACCTTTTCTGTCAGGAGGTTGGTTTGCAGTGTTCTCCTGTGCTCATGAGCTTAACCTTTCGATTATTGAAATTTCTCAGTGGACCACAAGTGGGGCATGCTCTTTTAAATATATAGTATGTGCCAAGTGTTTCAGGGAGATAACCCAAATTCAGATGCCAACTTAGATTTTGCACAGCAGTTAAGGAACTGGACTATTGGCTACCAACCTTAAGAAAGGTGGGGTGTGTTTGTGCATGCACTTAATAGTCCGATAACTGCAGAAAATTGTTTTGTCAGGCATCCGATCAAGGAGTTTCGATGCTTTTGGATAATCGGATAACCTCTGGGTGTACGTGAGCCAGACAACAATCAGATTTCTACTTTGGTCGCCAGATTCCATGAGAGAATCCCCTATGTAAATAAGCCCAAAAGAACCTACACCTTTAAGCATAAGTGGAACTGGCAACCATGTTTTTTCTGCTAAATGACAAACTGGATTGATATTGGGTAACTGTATACACGCTATATGTTCTCCGATTACTGGAGTGAAATCCAGCTCTGTTTATTGGATTACATAATCTGATTTCAAGGTCGGAGTATGCTGTATACATGACCACTTGAATAATCAGGTAACTTCAGAAATCCGATTTTTCTCGGATTAGTCAGTGAATGTTAACGCTCTCATTGCCAAAGCAGCCACTGGTGTCATTTGTCATTGACTTGATTTGTATCTTAGGTTTGAATTCAGTTGCTTTACATGATCACACGACGTGACGGAAACTGGCCTCAATAAATCAGCCCCTGGTTCGTATTCCACCTCTGGCGAGGTGAGCTTTGTCTATCAATTATACTGCTCGCAATAATGAGGGGGTATTTCAAAATGAATATGAAGAGGATCCTACAAGAACTACTACAGAACTGTCAATGTAGGGCACTCTGGTCCAGTTTGACAAGCTTTTGTTCACTATCATGAACAGATCACGTGCTACTTAATCACCATAATTGAGTTTGCATCTTATTTGCCTAATCAAACAACTTTTTGACTTTTCATTTGCTTTTCTGATGACATTGTTTAATGAAGTAAAATCAAATGCACATTTTTGGATTGCTTCATATTTATTTAGAAATAGCCCCTAACTTTTGTGAGCAGTGTATGTTGCCTTGAATAGGGGCGTGGGTTTACTCCTGGTACTCCAGTTTCCTCCCACCGTCCAAAGACAAGCAAGCTAGGTTAATTGGTGTCTCTAAAATAGCACTTAGTGTATCACTTTGTGTGTGCTCTGCCATGGGTTGGCGCCCTGTCTAGGGTTGTTCCTGCCCTTGCGCCCAGAGTTGCCAGGTGGGCACCGGCTGGTCCGTGACCCCGTGTGGATTAAGTGGAAGATAATGGACGGATGGATGGATGGATGGATAAATGGATGGATGGATAAATATTATCACACCTTTTGACATTCTTAGTTAGCAAAGTTAGAAAAATGTCTATCTCTGAACGCTTACAAACTGAAATGTATGCAGTTCTGTATTCATTCATTAAAGATATAGTAAATCCTCTGCCTGGCTAGCCCGGTTAAGTGCTCGACTGTTTTATGTATCGTTCCTGGGAATTTCTTGTTTTTATTACCATCCGTTCGAATGCATGTCATAATTCTGCTGCTGTTAGAAAGAATATCGCACTCGCTGCTCCCGTTGCAGCTCTTCAAACTCCTATGATGTGAAGCGAAAAAGGCCAGGTGCTGTGTCTCAGCCGCTTGGGATGTTAATTCAATTAGCCAGCATGTTTGTTGCAGGTCATCGGAGTAACTGGAGTAACCCAATGCCGCCCTGCCGAACGTTGTCATTGTGCAGATCTGAATGACCCTGAAGAAGGATGTTAGCTTTTTTGTTTTTTAATGAATGTTAACTTGTTTTTAATCAGGTTTACAATCCGAAATATGATTTATGCTTTGTATGAGAATATTTAGATGGTTTGGTTATATACAGTTAAGCACCGTTTAACAGCACAGAACGTCTCTGTGACAGGATGGTAAACGAAACAGATGTGGACCAAACATGACCGTAATACAATGGTCTTTGTGTGCTAGTGTAATAATAAATCAATATAATGGGTAGTTTCACAAGAAAACTGCGTGCAAACGGCCCGTCGGTGTGTCAAATATAACGGTGAAAACATGAGTACAATTCTGCCATCTTCCCAGCAATTTAAATGAATTGAAATTCACAATTATTATAGAATATACAGTAACTTACCGTTACTAACCTGTCTAGATAAAAGCCATAACATTAAAAATGATACAACAGACCTTGTTTGACAAAAATGCATTGATACAGTATTACAAACAACCAGAAAGACCAGCCAGAAGAACCAGAGACTCAGCAAGTGAATGTGAACCAGTTTATATAGTTATAGGTCAGGTATATACAGGTAGTGGGGAATAAACAGTAGTACTACTTACAATAGGACCGGCATAGGCACGGAAAGTCATCCACACAACTAGTATGTTGCGCTAAAAATGTCTAAACTTTGAGCTAAACAGTGTCTAGTCCTAACAAGCCAGCAAGCACGCGGCTGCTTTTTTACTCCCGCCTCTGCTCGGGGATCTGCAGCATTGATTGGCTGTTGAGGTAGCCAGCTGTTTAAAGATTTGTATTTATTAATAGAGTTTATTACAATACGTTTTTAGAGTGAACACTGATTGTATGGAAGTGAAACGGTGCATATCTGTATTTTGGGAACAAAAATCGGACTGGCTAACCATGGTGCCTACAGTCTAGATAGATGAACAGTATTTAGCAGATGCTATGGTCAACAGTGATTTACAGTTAAGCTGTGCAGTCCAGGGTTGAGAAATCCTCTATAAGTCAACAGCACTTCATGCCTCGCTCAAGCTCTTCTCTTGATAAACCGTGAATGCGCCATACTCAGAAGCACCACCGATAAACCAGGCGTGAAGCAACCGTTTCCGAACTGTGTTCTTCTGCAGCCTGGTTGTGATCCTCTGTCTGTGATGCCAGTGTAGATATGAGTGATTGAATGGATGAATAGGGTTGAGCGATGGACCATCCTGGTGTTGTTGTGACCCTTTGAATTGTGTTTTGGTGCACTGCTGGAGAAAACCACTAGGTCCTGCATTGTTATATTCCAGTCTCCATCTTTTTACTCAAATTTCCCCACCCCCACTCACTCTTTCGCTCACTTATTGTTGGCTTGCCAAATGTAGGCACTGTTTGTTTAAAAACAGAGAGAAAGAGATGGATTGGAAAACATTTACAAGCAATAGTTTTTAAAATGATTCCAGCTTGAGGAACAATAGGACTGAGAATGTGTGTGAAGGAAATGTGTGTGTGTGTGTGTGTGTTTATGTTTTTGTGTCCAAATATAGCCACAGTGTGGCTTACTGTAAGAAGAAAAGTGCTAAAACAGCAACAGAACAAAGTAATGTGGAGCCTTGGTGGATAGACCATCTCCCAAACCCCTTTGCCACTGACCCAGAGCTCTACATCGAATAAGTGAGGTTAGTTTTGCAGATCTTTTAAAGGTAGTGGCCACAAACTAACACAACTTACTATAAAACCAAGGAAAAAAGGTATGGGCTGCTGTTGTATGGGATATTGATGTGTACTGGTATTGACATAAAGGGCAAGATATTGCAATGTTTCCCATCTGAAAACTTATTAAATATCAAATTTGCAAGCAACATACTGATTTCCTATTTTCTTATTGTGTAAGATTGGTAAAATCGTATTTTACTGTAAAGCTGCATGCAGTTCTTTAATCCTCAAACTTTAGAGTACTTCACAAAAAATAGAGTAAACTAAAGTTTAGGAACATTTGCAAGGTGTCTTTTCTACTGGCAGCCAGATATTTCTGATACTTGGCACATGTGGATTGGAGAGTTCCAGATCTGGCTGACACTGGAACCAACACCTCGTTTGGAGGAAAAGGGCTAGCAGACCACCAGGCATTTCCTTAGTGCATCCCCAAACCCACATTAGTGCCATATGGAGAGATAGATTACATGTGCTCTTGCATTAAATGTCACTTCGTACATCTGGTGCAAGGAAAGTGCTGAAGAAAATGAAATAATCAAGTCAAATCAAACAGCTGAAGGATGGCTCGCCACAGTGCCGCTCCATTTTCATTGTTTTTTTCTGTAGCACCATCTGTTTTGGAGTACAGTCACTGCATTAGTCAATAAGCGGGTCAATATTTCTGCATTTTCCCGTCGACTGATGTGACTGCTGATTCGGTTAGGGTGACGGGATTCAGTTAACGCGGCTTTGCTCGCTCTCAAGTGCCGTTTTTGTCAGTTCTCTTGGAATCGTCTCAGTGTGACTCTGGGAAATGGCATTTCAGCCATCTGGAACAGAGAATGGCAGCATAGTTGCTTCATTTCGCACTCAATAAACATTAACTACTGTAAAGCAAACTGATGCCAAATGGGTTAAAAACATCCTGCTTTTGTTGTCCCTCAAAAAGTGTTTTTTTTCCAACTCAGTAACCACTCCCGTTTTTGTTGTTTATTCACTACATTTTGCATATACGTATAAGCTTAATGGTAAATGTTTTGCTCAAAGACCCCATTCTGACAGCTTGGGCCCTTCAACCTTTTAAATGGGAGTCCAGAACAGTAAACACTAAGCGACCCCTTAGGGAGTGTGTTGAGGTTGCTTTGACAGCAAATGCCATGTAGAAATTGTTTAAAACATTTAGCAGATGCATTTATCCATTTACATTCAGTTAATTAGTAAATGCTCTTACCCCAAGTGTGACTTAAAAACCAATCCAAGCAATACTGGGTTAAGCGTCTTGTGCTCTGTGACTTCTCTTTCTCAGGTTAAAAGCCATCTTAAAATGTATCTTATTACTATTCACCCGTCTCTTTCTTCCTTAGATAATCTGGGATGTTTCCATGTTAAGTAACCTTGTGTGTTTTGAAAGGTGCTTATTCAAGTATAATGTATTATTATTATTATTATTGCTCAAGAACCAAACAGTGGCAGCTTGACAAAGGTGGGGTTCTGGTCGACGATTAAGGACCTGCACTACTGCACAGAAATGAACAGTATCATGACCCAGAGGCGCTTACTGTCCGATCAGAGCAGTTAAAGGTTAAGGGTCCTGCACAAAGACCTGGCAGTGACAGCTTTGCAGATCTGGGATTGATCCCACAACTTTCCCATTGGTAGACCCGAGTCTTGACCACACAGTCATTGTGTCCCAAGAACTGCCTGAGTGAGATATTGTTAAATCTAACAGCCATTAGCCATTATTCATTAGCAGACTGAACAGTTAGATGCCTTGCTCAAGGTCCAAACTGTGGCAGCTTGGGCCTTTTGAACTTTCCAGGTAGTGTCCCAGAACAGAGAGCCACTATTGTCCCAGTTTTAAAATGGTATTGTCCCCACCAGGGTATTTTGCATTCGCAGCAATTGTAACGTGTAACGATACATCACAACACCAGATGCAAAAATATGACTATGTACACCCTGGAGATTCAGACTGTCGTAGCCTAGCAGTTAAGGTACTGGGCTATGAACCAGCAGGTCCAGGGTTTAAATCCCACCTCTGCCACACTGCCACTGTATAAATAGTATAAATCCTTAACTCACAATCACTTGGTTGTAAGGTTGTATAACTTGAGCGCCCGCTCAATGCTTGAAATGTGAATGTTCTGTCTATGACCGTGAATGCAATTGCACTTCATGTACACCAGAGGGCACAGTTATAGGTCGTATGCAGCATATCTTCTGTTCTACATATCTTCTTATTAGTGTTGTGAATATCTACACCCCTAGCAAAGGGCCTTGCTTGACGGTCCAACTCTGGCAACTTGAGCTCTCAGAACCTTCTAATTAGTAGCCCAGAACAGTAATTACTTAGCCACTGCTGTCCTATTAAATGCTCTGGTGTAATGATGTTTACTCAACGCTATTAACATTTATAAAGTGCTATTAAGTTAACAGTTAAGGACCTTGCCTTGTTGGATTACTCCAACTCTGTATTATCAATCCAGAACCAGAACCACAAAGTCTCCTCTGCTGCTTAAACACAGGACGTGTGAAACTGTCTAAATGCAGATTTCATGCCGAAATCATACATTAGCAGGTGCAAATTTATTCAGAGCTGAGCAGTTCAGAGCCTTGCTCAAGGGCCCGAATGTAGTGCTTAGGTTTGAACTCACAACCTCCCTACTTAGGACCCTTATTCCCTCGGACACCCATCGTCTTTGTTTCCCAGGCATTTGTACATTCACAATAAAGAGTTATTGGAGCAGTTCCACTCTACTGCTATTTATTGGTCTGCAGTGAACGGAAACAAAGCAGTTGAGCGCCCCGTCATATCTTCAGCATCACATATCCCGGATTCAGCCCGCTCTTCAGAACTGACTCAATCTGAAGGCTCGAAATTGCTATTCTTATATCTGGAGGCGTAGCAGGGGACACTGGAAAGAAAATGGGACACCACCTGGCACATTTTAATCCTGCCATCCCCCCCAGCTGCCCCCTTTGCGGAGGTTTCTCCGAAGCCTGAAGCATGCTGTTAAGACTGTGACGCTGAGCACACGGAGCCAGTCAAAGTGGCGGCAACTAGGTAAAGGTACTTAAAAACGCAGTCAAACCTGATCGAGGGGCCATCAGAGCCTCTTGTTGTGGGTTGGGTTTAACCTGTGTCTATATACAATATACGTGACAATACTTTCATTAGGGACACGTTACTACTGGGTTTGACCACCTGTTGTCTTCAGAAAAGCCTTTGTTCTTCGTGGCATAGATTCAACAAGGTTCTGAAAAAATGAGTCTGAGATTTGGGGCCGTATTTCCATGATGGTGTCGCGCAGATTTGTCAGCTGCACATTTATATTGAAGATCTTCCGTTCCATTCCAAAGGTGCTCTATTCGATTAAGATCTGGTGACTGTGGAGGCCATTCTGTACTCAACGAGTGGTTATTTTACTTACTGTTGCCATTTTCTTCTGATTTTTGGAACCAACTCTGCATTTGCGTCTAGATAACTAACGCACACTAGCTATTTTCTCTGATTTGATTTTTTTTGTGTGAAAATCCCAGCCAGTCATGTTCAATCATCGACATGTTCACTTAACCAAACCTGTCTTCCTCATTCTGTTGCTTGACTTGAACTTTAGCATGTCTACATGTCCCACGGTGATTGGCTGTTTAGATATTTCCATAAACCAGCAGGGGTACCGAGTTAAGTGACCAGTGACTGTGTATATGTAATTTCTTGACTCATACTTAAATCTACACTAAACGGGATTGTGTTTTATCTTTATGCACTTCATGGATACGAGAACAAGAAAGGTTTGCACACCCTTTCATGTAGTCTCCTGGTAATATTGTCTGATTTACCATGAAAATTACTCGGATGACGGTAAATGAATTTAAGCTTGTGTATAATGAAGGTATCCTTCACACCAAACAGGATTTTTTTGGCGGACGACGAATATGCAGCATGGTTTTATTGGCTCTTTCTTCCGGTTTCGCCAACTCTGACAACTCACTAAACAATCAGTATCGCTTCTGCACCTCACACAGCAGCTCCTGTTTTTTCAGTCTGACTTCCCTTACAGCCTTTTAAAGCCGTGGTGTTTTTCTCTTAACATTAATTTGTCCTCTGTTGTTCCCCATAACTCAAAACTCAGAACTACAGAATTACTATTATTATTATTATTATTATTATTACTACTAATAGACATGATACTTTTCCATAAAATGTAATCATTTGTAATAAATCATATTAAAGTAATAGCTTAAACTTTGCCTAATTAGACAGACGTCCTAAAGGAAATGGGGGTGGGGTATGGGTCAGCTTTTCTTCATCACTTGTAGAAGCATCTTGTTTGTATTTGGTGTAAAACAAATGGGAACCAGGCAGTAAAATTACAGAAAATCAAAATAATAAGTGATATGGCATTTTTGCTTCATTTTGTTTGCGTCACGTTCAGTGTGTAATGGCCTTAAGACCCCTTGTAATGTCTCTGAGCAAACTGGGTTTAGTAGCATCTGATAAGTAAACAACTAAGCTTTGTTTTTGAACTTGAAATAGAGCAGCCTGCCTCACACACACACACACACACACACACTAGCCTGTGTGAAATGCTACAAACAAGAGTAGAAGAATTCAAATGAGCCCAATGAAATATAAAGTGTAGCAGACCCAAAATGTCCTAAACTAACAATAGGGGAAAGGGCTTGATACTTCCCTAAATAAAAAAGCAGGTCCAGGACATCAGACCTTAGTTAAGATGACTCATTTTGACAGGTCGCTGTTTTTTGTTTATAGTATACATCACATGATCAGAAGATGTACGCTGGCCTGTGTCCTGTTGCTGCTTTTTCATGGTTTCAGAAGAAAGCTCGTTGTGTTTGCACAAACGCTACAGATGTTGTGGATAAACATTAGGCTCAGACGTGCTTAAGTATTGCTTAAGCCAGGCTAATCTGGTGTTTTTTCGTTACGTTATTTTGTAGATCTGCTGCCCTTTTTAAAAAAGCAAACCGTTTTTTATTCTTTACGAACACTTAAGCATGGAAAGCCCTCCCCAGGACTACACAGTGGTAGAGATTCAGCCTGACCCATTAGACTCTGATGGCCGGTGGAGTACTGGACTGTGTGAATGTTGGCAGGACATGGGAGACTGTGAGTACTACTCCTCCTCAGGAGTCAGGATTAGTTCAGATCCAAATGTACACGGATCCCAAGTTGCATTCATGTACGACTGTGTTTGTGTGTAGGTTGCTTTGCTTTCTGGTGTTTGCCTGTATTTGCCTGTAAGACGAGCAGAGCTGCAGGAGGCTGTGTGTGTTTGCCTTTGCTAGACTGCATAGGCTGTGTGCCCCCGGCCTCCCTCGCCATGCGTGCGGCAGTAAGAGAGCGCTACGGCATTGAGGTAACACACACACACACACACACACACACACACACGGACACTCCCATGTGTAGTAAATCTAAATGTACATGTACGGCAGTAAACTTGGACACTGACACACGTTCTACTTAATGAGGTACAGATCATGTGATCACCTCAAAGCTGCGATAGTAATACTGAGTTCTGAACGTTCCTAACTTAAATCATTAGTACTGTTTTGTTAAAAATGCAAATAAACGTGTCTTCTTTATATTGTTACTGGATTATTAGTCTGAAAACACTGCATCTGCTTTGTTGTTTTGACCAGTCGTCCTTTACAGCAAATAATTGCTCTTGCCATTGCTGTTGCCGCCCAGGGGTGGCAGGTGGGCACCGGCTGCCCCGCTATCCAGTGTGGATTATGCGGAAAATTATGGATTTATGGACAATATTTGGTCAAATCGAATATAATAGAGAATATAAAATTACTGAATAATATACAATAGTATATATAAATACATAGTGAGTATAGGTATTATTTAGGCCAGTAAACAGAGTCATTGGTGGTTCTTGTGACATCAGTTGGTGGGTTTTGGTGGCGTGGCATGGCATGCTCAGGGCCATGGTCAAGGGCCCAGGTAGCAGCAGCGCTAGGACTCAATCTTCTGAGCTCTGTGTGATCTGCAATGGTTTGATACCCCGTCCAGGATTGGGTCCCGCCTTTGCATGCTGTGTTGACACCTCAAACTGTGTTGCCAGTCAGGTCCCGGACCTGTGTGATCCTCACCTGAATTGTGAAAATGAATGAATGAATGCTAAAGAGTTCAGACCCCAAATGAGCGACCAGGTTCAGCAGTGACCATAAGACCAGTAAGGAGGAAACCCTAAAAAAATAACCAGGCTGAAATGGAATCCTATCCTCTCCATAGCTTCATGTCAGGATAATCAGATTAAATTCTTTGGATTCTTGCCTAGTGGAATATGTTCCTCTACTTCAGGCTTATCTGCCCATGTAAAAGCAGTAGAGCAGGATTTTTTTTTAAAAGGTGCAGATCTGTAACTTACCCAAAATACACTCTTGTAAATGGATAAGCACGTCTATACCTATCAGTGCCTATTTACAAACGTTTTCTAAATGTGTAATCTTTATGCCTTTTGGAAAGCAGAATGTTGATAAGCATTTGATTAGTCTTCTCTCTGATCGAGAACAAGTATGCAACTGGCAGAGCCTGAGAACTGATAACAGCTCCTTCCCATTATCTTTATTCCTACCTAAACAAACTAATGCAGCTTAGAGGCAAGACAAGGCCTGGTATTATCTGGCTCACAAATATGAAACTCTGTGCTGTTTTACTGATATTGGTCATGTTTACATGATTTAATAACCAAAGGCTTTGCCTAAGCATGTACCAGCTCAAACCCAGTCTCACCCCACACATACTTATCAGTCCTGTTGTGTCTAAATTGGTATTTTCTCCTTGTAGTACATCCAGAATAAAGTGCAAAAAGAACAGGTTAAAATGCATTAAAGAGTTTGCACTATGCTAGATGTACTACCTGTGTTAATTATACCCCATAACCAGGCAAGAATCATTAAGCACTAACGATCTCCACGACCAAGCGTAATGTTCTTATGTTAGGTCTTGAATATTTAGTTATTCATTATTTGCACAAAGAAAGTTATCTGTAATGGTACGTCATTGGAAACTGAAGATCAGCTTCAAGCTTCTAGCTCGTTTTTATTTTAGAGATCAGTGAGAAATGTTACGGGAGAGTTATACAGCATCAGCAGCTCTGTTCTTTCAGATTTTGCTTAATCCAAACAAAAGAACGTGGACAGTATGTAATATCCGTGAAGAAACTCTTTGTCTCTGGCATCACTACCCAAAAACTCCCGAGTTTCTCCCCAGCCC
>JAVSBV010000127.1:7508100-7531532 GCA_033117975.1 Parotocinclus spilosoma | reverse complement strand
AATACATTTTCAGAACTCTCAAAAAACCTTTTTTCACATGGTCATAATGGGGTATTTTGTGTAGAATTTTGAGGAAAGAGACAATTTGGAATACGGCTGTAACGTAACAAAATGTGGGAAAAGTGATGCGCTGTGAATACTTTCCGGATATACTTTATAGTACTCTGCAAAAGTATTAGGTCACTATTAGATTTGTTGTTGTAGCAATGAAATAATAATCAAATTATGTGGATGACTGGACACAAAACCTTGGACACAGACTCTACAAAACTCAGTCTTGTCACCCTCCTGTCTCCTTTAGAAGACATTCTTGGCTCCCATTCCAAAAAGACCATTCCTGATCAAGCTTTTTCGAACTGCAGAACGGTCAACTTGGCATCCCAAATGCTGTTTTTGCTTAAGTGTAAGGGGAGGTCACACTAAATATTGTCGCCGTAGACTATGGAGGCTGATTATTCCAATTTTTTAAACAGTTTTTAATACTGCATACAAATTTCCTGTTTCATTAGTTACATTCTAATAAAGATACTGAGATATACATATCATATCATATCATATCATATGGCCATGACACCATTGCTAACACTATAACCAACATCTTTTGCACAGTTCTCTATATGTTGCCACCTCACCCCTTCGTGCGGGTAAAAACCTCACTAGGTTTCTGCATAGAATTAGAAAATATGTCAAATGTAACCACATGCCATCCATACTTTTGTATGCTCCCTAATTTTTAGAAGTGTGAATAGTTAGATAGCTTCAATTGGGTCAGAACACTTGCTTAATAATAAAATAATTTTATTTATCATTAGGTTAAACATTATTTAACATTAGGTTAGGTTTAATATGGGGAACTGAATGGTACTTATTTAGTGGAAAGTTTCAATGAACCAGCCTGGTCCACTTCCAAAAATATTATTATCTACAAAAGGGGTGCACTGCAGAAAAGGTTTTGGGACCACTGAATTACCGTATTGGACTACGGCACTACCTGGGCACCAACAACTTTTATTAACATAATTTATTATCTTCCATTTAATCCACATGGGGTTGGTTGGCCAGCCGGTGGCCCACCCAGCAACTCTGGGCACAAGGGCAGGAACAAGCCTAGATGAGATACTTTAATACTCATTTTTAATACTTTAGAGATGCCAATTAACCTAACACACATGTCTTTGGACTGTGGGAGTACCTGGAGTAAACTTATGCAGACACGGGGAGGACATGCCAACTCCACACAGAAAGACACAGGACACTCCACCCAGGGCTTGAACCCGGAACCTTCTTGCTGTGAGGCAGCGGTGCTACCCACCAAGCCACCCCAAACGAATTATAATAAAATTAGAAAAAATGAAAATCAAATCTAGAAAAATCTATTATTGTTCTATATAAATCGGAGTTAGTTTGTAACTGGTTTCCAAATTTATTAAGATTCCTAATAGTGAGGTGGAACCATCACTGCTTTTTTAATCAGTGAGCTTGCAGGTTTCAGCTGTGCTTTACACTCTAAAATTAATCTACCATATTCCTAATGAAATCTGAAACCAAGCCCATTACTGCTGCTCTGGTGAAATACAGTGACAGGACGATCTGATTAAGCACTAAAGTAACAAACACAGCATAACACAACATCGTTGTTAACATATGCTTGCATGCTTACACAGGACAGGTAAAAATCAGAGGAGTAGTCCATACAGTAGACTTTTTTTGTCTCGAAATGATACAAATTTCAGTCTGTTGTCTCGAAATGATACAAATGTGTATTTTGACTCCATTTGAACCATATCTTTTTAAACAATCTAAGAGCTGAATATACACTGCTCACAATGACAAAAATGAGGGCATATTTCATTATGGCATATTTCATTTTGAACTATCCCCCATTTTTTGTGAGCCGTGTGTTCAAAGACTGCTGTCATACAGTTTATTTTCCTGTCATAGACCACGGATTGCCACGTGACCCAAATGTAGAACATACAAAATGCTTCCTCTGTTGTAGTTTTAGTCTAGAATTTCAGCCTGTATGTTTTGACAAGACTCCCAGTATGTTTCATATGGTGTCTGTTCCATGTGGAAAATCCTGTTTTTAAGTCAATACACCTGGCTGCATCCCAAACCAAAAACAGCCATATTTAATAGCATGTCATATTTGTGCACTGCCAGTTGTTATACTGTTAGGTGATGTGCACCAGGTCATTCTGCTTGGCAGAAATTGCATAGCCCTCCAAGCTTATATAGGATGTGTCCAGTGAATCATTTGGAAAGATTAGAAAAATGTCATTTATAATTTTAGTATTTAACCTTTAATTTAATCAGACGAGTCAATAAGGACTGATTCTGACTTACATTGGTGGCCTGGCAAGTAGATCTTGTTACATGAGGAAGAGAAACACAAAAAGAAGTAAGAAGTAACTAGTGTGCAAAGATGAAAATATAAACTACTGACAAACTACTGACCCACTAAAGGATATTTTATTATGGGATATTTCAGAGTGCAGTAACTCCCTCCATCATTGAGTTATTAGGAGACAATGGATCTCCAATAACTTACCGCTGATGACTGAGGAATAAATCTATTTTGTTATTTATTTTTGTTAATAACACATTGTATTATTTACTTGATTTTACTATTACTATTGCTATTACTACAACTTAATTCTTTTATTAACATCTAAGCCACTCAAGGATAATGGGTTCTTTTTTAAATCTTGTTTTCTTAAGGTTTCTTTCTACTATATTTAGGGAGTTTTTCCTTTCCACTGTTGCCCTGCTCAATTTGGGATTGGCCTTTTAAGATCATATAATATTGTAAAGCTGATTTGAGACAATGCATCATTGTAAAAAGCGCAATAGAAATCAATTTGACTTTGACCCCAATTGTTAGGTGATGTGCTCCAGGTCATTCTGCTTGGCAGAAATCGCATAACCCTCCACGTTCATCTAGAATGTGTACACACAGTGGTTTCCTTTTAGTGGTTTGCTCATTATTTCTCCACTCCTAACCGCTTTATCCTAATCATGTCATTGTGACCCGGCACCGAGTGCAGCAATGATGAAAAGTAGGTATGTGTAGGGGTACACCCTGGACAGGATCCCAGTCCAAGCCAGTCCTTTCACATATTCCCAATAAGCAGCAACAGTTTTGTGAGAAGGCCTTCAGCTGTCGTAGCCCATTCTCTAAAGTCGGGTGGAGTTTTACATTACTTCTGTTGAAAAGACAGTTGAGCTACTGTCTCTGACTTATCATGTACAAGGTGGACCAATTAGGTGAATGTCTCTAATAAATTGGACAGTTGTTATGTCCAGCTCAAAACACACAAACACACTATCTCCACGTCAGTGTAAATGCAGTGCTGGGAATAATTTACCACCCAAACATAACACACCCAAATGATCTGTACTGATCCAGTGGGGGGTCCTGATCATTAGCCTCCTGAGACCCTACGTCCTCATATGTGGACATTACATATCTGCAATATTAGCAATAATAAAAAGCTACAACATCCGTAAAGATCAAGTGTTTTTTTTTGCAAAAACAGCTTTTTGTACAAAGACAAATTTCATTTTGAATACTTGTTATGTCCTATTAATCACAAATAGCTAGGTGAAATTAAAAATGCACACCAGGCAAAAGCCCGGGTCTCAGAAGGTTAGCGAACAGGACTAAGAGAGTATGTAGAGAAAATGATGGACTACAGTCTATAATTGTAAAACTACAATTGTAGTTTATAAGTGTATTGACCACTATTAATTAAATAAGGAATGAAAAATATAGAACACCTTAGACTTATTGTACATCCACAACGTGTAGCCAATTTGTCATCATACAGTGTTATTGGACAGATGAGCATGCTTAGGGGACGATAACTGGCACCTACCATACGGATGAGCTCAGAGTTGGAAAACTTATCCCCCTGTACCATAAACTATACCATTTTTACTCCCTTGGACTCCTGACCAGAGATGGTTATGTCATCTAACCGATTCCAGCTAATAGAGCGAACACTTCTCCGTTGTTCTACTCTGTAGCTCTGAACCGTTTGTCAACCCTGGGAGAAGGAAATATTTGTTCATATTAAATATTTGGTCAGATTTCCCATGGCCTAAAAGGAAATTGTATTTCGTTCTCTGGGCCGTAGTGGATATTAAATATAAAGACAAATTCATCTGCGGATGCTCAGGATGAGTCTGAGTCTACAGCAAATATGACATCTCATTCCTGCTCTTCCCCTCAGAGGAGAACCGACATTGAAGCGTTTTCCCTTCCGCCATGACCCAAGGGAAACTTTCAAAGGGCACTTTGACAGGTTTCCGAGCCCGGGTGCCCTTCCCTGCATTTATAAATGATCTCGGTGCCGGTGTTACGGGTGCTCCGGTTCGGAAAGGCCTCCCGTGATTGATCGCTGACTCGACAGGTCCTGCAGCAGCCAAGAAATAATTGAGATAACAGCACAATGAGCTGATAGTGGTGGGACTGCCACAATCGGTTGCCTGATAAGATTTGCATAACGCAAGGGGAACACGCTCCTAAAACAGCACTCATAAATCACCGTCTCTGGTACGGTCGCTCTCAAAGGCTGGAATTTGCATGAGAACGACTACCAGTCCTGAAGTTTCCCATGGTTGTTTTATGGCATATCAACACAGATTGAGCTAAAAACACAATTTTGGAAAAACAGATATAGGGCAAAATGAGCTGTTTACTGACTTCTCATGTTTTGTTGCTGAGGCTACAGTAAGAGTCAAAGTTTCATGTTGCATAAAGATGCAAACATCTACACCGCTCACAAAAATAAGAGGATATATTAAAATGAATATGAAGAGGATCCCATAAGAACCGCTGCACAATCTGATCCTGCCCATGCCCCATCATTTTGGTATTCTTGGGTGACCATACACCGTACTGAACAGTCAGTGTGGGGCACCCTCGTCCACTTTGACATGCCTCTGTACCCCCCCCCCATGAATATCTCACTTGCTACTCAATCGACGATAATTGAGTTTGCATTTCATTTGCATAATCAAACAACTTTATTTGACTTTTCCTTTGCTTTTATGATCATCTTGTTTAATGGAATGCTTATTTTTTAATTGCTTCATATTCATTTTAAAATATCCTTCATTTCTGGGAGCAGTATACATACACTAATGCTCAAATCAGGTTACGGGACCTAAATATCCTCAACAGTGTGAAGAATCAATCAGATAAACTGTATTTAATACGAACACCAAAAATGTTTGTATAGAGAAAAAGAAATGCACTCATTTATAAGAGCTTCTGCACACTCAGTGTCCTGCTCTCTTCTTTTTTATTTTTAGTGTGCTGGTGTGTAAAGATGCACTACTTTTTATTCATTTATTGTCTTCCGCTTATTCCACATGGGGTCCAGCTGGTGCCTACTTGGAAGCTCTGGGAGCAAGGGCAGAAACAACCCTAGATGGGGCGCCAATCCATCATAGTTCACAAACACACAGAGATTTACACACACACACAGACATTTACACACTCAGGGCTACTTTTTAAAGACACCAATTAACCTATTAAAACCCATGATCCCCATTTATCCAGAGCGACTTACAACTGATACAGTATTACAATCCAAGCAATTGTGGGGTAATGGTCTTGCTCAAGGACCCAACCATGGCAGCTTGGCAGAGATGGGATTTGAAACCTAGACCTTCTGGTCCAGAGTCCAGTTCCTTAACCACTAGGCTACCACCGTTCCCACTTAAGAATGTCCCTACTTAAGAATCTACTGAGAAGGGAGGAAAAAAAAAAATGAATCTTTATTTTTCAGCACTTTTTAATTTCTCAAGGACTATGTGGAATCAATACAAGGAAGGATTTTTTTATTTAAAATAAAAATGAAAACAAAATTAAAACAAAATAAAATTTAATTAAACTTCAATTAAAATAAAGTGAATCTGGAAAAAAATTAAATGAACAAAAGAAAATCATTGGCTCTCCACCGGAGGGCAGAAAAAGCTAAAATATATTTTTTTATTTGTATTATTTTTTTTTTTTAGAATTTCAGCCATTGGTGATCCGAGAAATACCAAAAAATCTATATATATTTTTTGTATCCTTTAAATATCATCATCGGCGGATCCACGAAACAAGCAATAAAAACAGTCTGGCATAACCTAACACACATGTCTTGGAATGTGGGAGGAAACCGGAGTACCCAGAGTAAACCCACGCAGACACGGGGAGTAACACATTGTTCTAACCTTGCAGAGCGCAGACCTAGTTCTTCATCTGGTGAGAGCTACTCATCATCATCATCTCTGAGCTTTTAAGGAGCATGTTGCTCAGCACACTGTCTATATGTGTTAAATAAAACTTTGTGTTTAATTAAAACGGTCTGCACCAAAGTATGACATGTATTGTTACAATTGCTGTACCAATAACGTCTATGCATCTGCCAAAGTAATATATGGGTAAAGTTCATTAATTACCGTAATAATAAAGAAAATAAACCTTATACCAAATGTCAGTTAATTCTTTTGGTAAACACCACTTACCTTTTAAAAAAAACCTCTTACATTTTGGTCCAGAGCACCAGCTGCACTCATAAAGGCTTCATTTTTTTTCTGAAAAGCTTTGCAATGGCAGCTTTTTGTTATTTTATTTCCCTAAACATTTGCATTCAATTCCTCTTGAGCACTAGGAAATACAGTTGCAAGAATTAAGGCCATTTCTTTTGGACGGTCCACAAAGCAAAACGGAGGACCCTCGGACAAAGGGTCATTCAAGCATAATGGTGAACCGCTCTGTTGGCGCACCAATCAAGTGACGCTTTTATGCTCTCAGACAAGGTCAGGTCTAATATCTGAGTTAATTAACAACCTGAGCAAAGTCATTCAGTCTGTGGAATGAGCACTCTATCATAGATGGGCTGCATTGAGCATCGGGTGCACAATACGAAGTGGTATGAACGTATCAGAAAGCAGTGAAGATGCACATACATATTTACGCAGAACTAGCAAAAAGCGAGGACAAAGGAAGAGAGAGATGGAAATACTCGTGTTGAGCATCTGGCATGAGCTTCGAGAACTTTCTGAATGTCACAGATCCATATGTGAACCCAATAACAAGCACAAAGCAGCATGTTTTGTGAGGCTTTGATTAAGGAAACAGTTCGACAATTAAATCAGGAATGCTGTTAAAGCGAGGGCATGCAATAGAAGGACATGATTTCTATAGCAGCTTTCATGAGAATCAGAAGGCGAAGCAACAGCTGGTTTGCATGAATGAATATCAGACAGGTCACTCCCTCAGACAGAAGAGGACAATAAACACGCTTTCCTCAGTTTTCTTTTGAATTTTTGAAGTACCGAGTGTGTTTCGAAACTCTGGTTTCTATGCTATTCATTTAGAGCAACTGTGACAGAAAAGGGTCAAGCTTCCTGTTCTCTGGCACAGAAGATGCCATTAGGACATTTCAAACAGAGATTGATTAGCCAGCAAATTATATTGTATGTAGCAAATTATGCGTTATGTATAGCAGCGACTTACAGCGTTGCTCGGAAGTTTGTGAACCCTTTAGAATGGTCTGTATTACTGCATAAATATGACCTAAAACATCATCAGATTTTCACACGAGTCCTGAAAGGAGATGAAGAGAACCAAGTTAAATAAATGAGGGAAAAAGATTATACTCTGTCATTTATTTATTGAGGAAAATGATCCAATATTACATATTTGTATGTGGCAAAAGTATACGAACCTCTAAGATTAGTTGTTAATTCGAAGGTGAACTTAGAGTCAGATGTTTTCAGTCACTGAGATGACAATCAGGTGTGAGTGGGCAACCACTTTTATTTAAAGAACAGGGATCTATCAAAGTCCGCTCTTCACAGCACGTTTGTGGAAGTGTATCATGGCAAGATCAAAGAAGATTTCTGAGGACCTCAAAAAAAGGGTTGTTGATGCTCATCAGGCTGGAAAAAGGTTCCAGAATCATGTTGAAGCTGTGCTGTTCTGAGTTGAAGCTGTTCTGTATAGCGGAATGGGCTAAAATTTCTCCAAGCCGGTGTGCAGGACTGATCAACAGTTACCGGAACGTTAAGTTACAGTTACTTCTGCACAGGGGACATACACCGGATACTTAAAGCAAAGGTTCACATACGTTTGCCACTCACAATTATGCAATATTGGATCATTTTCCTTAATAAATAAATGGCAAAGTATAATATTTTTCTCATTTGTTTAACCGGGTTCTCTTGATCTACTATTAGGACTTGTGTGAAAATCGAAGAATGGTTAAGGTCATATTATATAGAGAAATATAGAAAATTCTAAAGGGTTAACAAACTCTCGAGCACCACTGTATATTTGAGACTTGCAATTCATGACTAACCCAGTAGTAGTGAATGAGTTTGGTGCCCCCATGAGGAACTATATAGGAGAAGTCTAGCAGAGAGAGAGAAAGAGAGGGAGAGAGTTTAGCAAAGATGGTTCCTCTCCTTTTTGTGACTGCCCCAATAACTGCCTTAGCAACTCGGTTAGATTTCGTAGGCTCCTGTTTTGGCGTTTTCCCTGCTGTTACACTATCACAATTCTGGCAACGTTTTGATGGATGTTCTTTTTCATCTGCCACAACAGATCTTGGTCCTGTTCCTCACATGTTCTGACTAAATAATGCCAAGACACATATCACTCACTCACTCATTCACTCACTCACTCACTCACCAGCTGACTTTCAATTCAATTCAATTCAATTATATATATAGCGCTTTTTACAATGGAGCATTCTCTTAAAGCAGCTTTACAATCTTACATTATCTTAAAAGGCCAATCCCAAATTGGGCAAGCCTAGGGCGACAGTGGAAAGGAAAAACTCCCTGAAAGTGGTAGAAAGAAACCTTGGGAGGACCAAGACTCAACAGGAGACCCATCCTCCATGGTTAGCCTGGATGTTAATAAAATAAATACTTAAAGGTATAATCATTTATAGCAAAATTAAGTAAATAATTTAAATCAATAACAAAATGTAATAAAAAAAATTAAATTAGTAATAAAATAAATAAATAAAGTAATAAACAACTAGATTATAAAATGAGTCTTCAGTGGGCGGTCCTTGGAGGCACATCGTCCAACCGATGGAGGGAGTTCCTGCACTCTGGTGGCACTGGGTTCTGTTGATGGAGACCAGCAGAGCGACGCCAAGCTGGAAGAACCTCCAAGCGCGTGGTTACGAGACTGGTACGGGAACATCAGCTCTGAGAAAAAAGAGAAAATGTAGTCTTTCTTATGTGCTTGATCCTGTACAGGGTGGTGGGAGGCTGCAACATGTGGGTTGCAAAGCATGAACAGCCCTAGACATGGTGCCAATGTGTCATAGGGCACATCATTCACACACTTATAAACACACTCACACATTAGGGGAACTTTAGAGACACCAATTATCCTAACATACATGTCTTTCTATTGTGATGAAAAAAACAGTAAACCAGTTTACCCATAGTAAACCCACTCGAGACATGGGGAGGACATGTATGACTCCACACAGAAAGGACCCAGACTGCCCCGCCCGGGGACTGAACCCAGGAGTTTCTGACTGTGAGGTGACAGTTTAACTTATAAATATGAACATAACATAATAAACATTATTTCACTACTACGTTCTTGTACGGTATAGTTTTATATTTACTATTTACTATAGTCTTCATAGTATTTGATTGTGTTCAATTCATGATGCTCTATATTATATATTTTTATTTTAAGTGTTATATTTTCTCTAAATAAGTTCTCTCTTTAATTTGTATCCAGCTTAGGCTTATATAAACAAGTACCATAGACTTATGAATGTATTAATGTATAATGCTAACTATGTTTATTCCCAAATGAGGATGGTTTTCCTTTCTGAGTCCGATTCCTTTCACAGTTTCTTCCTCTTCTTCTTCCTCAGGGAGTTTTTCCTTTCCACTGTCGCCATTTGGCTTGCTCTTTAGGAACTAGATTAACTACCTATATAAACCACATGATATAATTGAATTGAATTAATTGAATTGATTCAAACGTAGAGTAAATGCAGAATAACCCAAAGTGAGGGGGGTGGGTTGTTGGGATTATGAAGAATTCTGTATTTGTTCTAGTCTGGAAGTTCTTAACTGCCCAAAGCTAATTTGTGACAATGTCTGTTGTAAATAGTGCTATACAAATCAAATTAATTGAACTGTATTGAAATAATTGAGTAATGTTGTTTAATTTAGTGGGTCTTAGTCCTCCTTATAAAGTATAAGGACTTTTTCATTGACATTGTTGCCGTAAACTTGCTTTATTGCTCAGGTATATAAGGCAATGGGCCTAGATCATCATAAAGCTTTATTGAGACAATACTCTAAAGTAAAAATCCCTATAGAACCAACAATGACCAATTTTCGTTTAATTCATTTAATTGATAAATCTCTCGGCAGAAAACAATGACGTCTCGTTATAGGTGGTACATTTGGGTTTGCGCAATGCCATGTATAGACGCTTTGGATGATATTGGCTACAAAAAAAACTAGTTACTTATATTAAGACAGACGTTTACATAATTTTTGTGCATGCTCTTCTGTTTTAGTTATAGTCAGTATAAAAAAAAATGCCAAACTCTTCGCAAACGTTTTGTGCATTCAGTACTTTACCTTTCTGTTTACCTTCCGAATTCAGAAGACTCATTAAACAAAAGTTTAAGTGTGGAGCATTCCCTGTTTTCTCCTACAGCTCAGAAATGTTTTCTGGTACTGAAAAGATAAGAGAAAGCAAGAACTTCTGGCCCCTCCATAATAATCAACTCAGACAGCGTCAAGCCTGTTATTGCTGCCTGAGAGCCAGTACCAGGAAAAGTGTGTGCTTTTGACGAGAGGACAGTCACATTTCCTTCATTGTCTTCAATCAGGCTCAAGCGCACACCTTTCTTTCATGTGCTGTCTTAGGCAAGCTGCAAGTGGTTTTTGGCTTCATGTCAGGTCATGCCGTTTGAGCTCAGGTCTCTACATGAGGCCAGTACGCTTGGTGTGCAGATCTTAATCAGAAGAAAGACAATACTCCAATTAATCCTTGGAGAATCCACACAGGGCAGAGGCACTAACAAGATATTATAGAGCTGATGGATCATTATCAGCAGTGGTTCTGACATTGTAGTAGCATACCCGTAGTTTACAATATGACAATATGAATTAACAATATGAATGTTATTTTAGGGTTCCTACCTCTCGCCTCGGAGCGTTCCGCCATTCTCGAAAAAATTACCATTACAGAGCAATTATTGAGGCGGTTTATATTTGGTGTTTAATTTACAACCTGATGATGAACACCTGCTTTTCCCGTTACTTAAGTGTGGGTTCTAGCATTGTTCGTTGCCAGGTCGTCACACTCCGCTCCACCCGTGCACCCGACCACCACACTTCATGGTCAGCTGGTTACGTCCCGGGACTTATAGTGCCGACGGATGCGTACGGGGGAAACCCCCGAGGTATTTTAGGGACACATTGAGGCTTTCCCGTTCCGTTCTGCTCACGCTCTTTTTGTCCTCGGCCACTATCGAGTCTCACTCCAGCCGGCTGCGCGCCCTGATTGAGACGTGCCCCGGCTCCACTCACTTGTGCTATATGTGCGCCCAAGCTTACACTCGCCCTCTGGTGCTTTGGCACCTTCAGCGCTTTATTCGCACCCGCGCTATACGCGCGCCCTCGCATGTCCGCCCTTTTGCGCTATGGCATCTATCGCGATCTGTTCGCTCGTTGCTCCCACTCTGGGAAGCAACACAACGGCGTGCCTTTTTGCACCTTGCTTTTCATATGTTCGGGAGCTTTTGCTCCACCTTTACCCCCTATTAGTTCGTTTCTATATTATTTCCCCATAGTTATTATACGCTGGGGGATTTCTCGGTCCCCGCATCTTTGGGTCCTAACCAATACTGTAACATGTTAATCGTAAATCAATGTCAGTTTGTGCCATAGGACATTGGTGGTTGGATAGTTTTAGTTGCTCCTCAACCCAGCAACAATACAGAGGTTTCTCTGCAGAGCTGCTACACTTGTTGTACTAACACCATACATTAGGATTATAGTCAAGACTCTCCCCTTCATATCTCAACAAGCTCCTTCACATAAACAGACCAGATAGACCAGATAGACTCTAAGAACTTCGTCATCTATTACCCTCACTCTCCCCCTAGCCCGGTTGACCCCCATGGGTTCCAGACCTTTCAGCCACTCGGCCTCTCATCTCTGAAACTCTCTCCCACTCAATACACGTTTATTGACTCAGTGGACATTTTCAAATCATGCCTCAAAACTCATCTGTTTAGGACAGCATATAGTCTTTATCCTGTTCCCTTGATTTTACATCTAAAAAATAATAATAAGCCTCCGGACTTTACCACTATCTCTAGGGAACGCTGAAGGGCGCCGGTGGTCAGACACGCAAACCGAACAGAGATGGAACCCCGTTGGAATAATGATGACCTGGCCCCGAACAGCGGCAAAAACCACGCCTTTATAGGATGCAAAGCAGCTGTTCAGGATCTGGACATAATTAAGATAGTGGATATAAAGCCGTCTCACCGATGGTTCTGTAATGGCGAGAACGGCCGAACGCTCCGGGGGAAGGTAAGAACCCTAACATGCAAAGAGGGCTATATATATATATATATTTGTTGATTTTTGATATTCAGTAACGATAGAAATTGGTTCATTCCATAATTCCGTTTATAATTAGCGTTACCTCAGACAGACGGACTGGCTTGCCAGTGGCTTCACGTTTTCTTCAAGTTGAAACCAAGTCCAAATGAGGACCAGACCGAGATGTGTCCGATGCTGCTCGTCTATGCTTTCCAAATGTATCAGCGCTACCATAGACACTACCATATCACTAATTCACTGTTTGCACAGTGCATGCAAGCTCCAGGTCCAAATTCAGCAAAGCAGAACCAAACCACATCTCCTCCCTCATTTACTGAACATGTCTTTTTATTGCACAAGTAGTTATTTGATGACACAGTGCTGTCTGCTTATTTGCCAGTGCCATCTATTTAGTGATTAAAAAGTAAAATCAGTTTACCTGGTTTTTGTTTGAATGTCTCTTGGGATTTACCTCTCGCTTTGAAGTGTATTCACAGGCCAAATGTGTATAGAACTTTCTAAAAAGGATTAATGTAATACAAATGGGGTTTAAAAAGCAAATTAGGATTCCTCCCAGCAAATAACTATCTGTGAAATGAAATCTCCTTATTCCCCAGCGTTTAGCACAAATCAAACACATTCCTCATATTTGAATCATGAAGATTTACTCAGCACCCTGCACTTCAGGAAAATGCAAATGAGCAAAATAGGTTATAAATGAACCCTTCTTAACACTCGGGAGACCTCGGCTGACAATATTTAATTCTTTGGTGTGAAATAACAGGTACGAAGAGTGAGTCTGTTTATATATGGGACAGGAATAAATATTAATTCCTGTATGTGGTCTGATCATTTGGAAATATCTTCCATATCTTCCATGGTCCATGGGGCAGTTTATATACTCAAGGATAAGAAAAACTCACCAAGAAGGAGTTGTTGTATGAAACTTTGTACTGTATGTGTGAATGTAATGATGATATGTGTAAGTGATTACAATATAAGAGAGCAAAAGAATACATTTCTTGGGGGAAATTCTACGTATGAAATGATTTAGTTGCCCTGCTAGGCCAACTCTAGCCTTCATACAAGATGAGTAATAATAATAATAATAATAATAATAATAATAATATTAATACAATTACACTTCTATAGCGCCTTTTACAGAACCCAAGGTCACTTTACAGAACTTCATTTACATTTGCAAGGGTTACATTTACCCACAACCAGAAGGAGAAGAAGACGAGAAATATAGCGTGTATAGATGAGTTTTTAGTAAAGATTTGGATTCCGGGAGAGAAGTGGTAGAGCGAAGAGAAAGAAAAAAAAAGTTGCAGAGCACGGGGTGGCAACACCGAACAGGCGATTCCCCCATAGTGTTCAACCTGAACCTGGGAACCATTAGAAGTCTGGCATCGGATGATCTCAAGCTACAGACCAGTCTATAGAATGTTAGTAGGTCTGCTAAATAGAAAAAGGTCCTAGACCATAAAGTGCCTTAAAAGTAAAGAGTAGAATTGCATACTGAATGTGCATGTTGTTAGACAGCCAATTCAATTCAATTCAAGTTTATTTATATAGCACTTTTTGCAACGGAGCATTGTCTCAAATCAGCTTAACAATATTACATGATCGTAAAAGGCCAATCCCAAGTTGAGCAAGCCTAGGGCGACAGTGGCAAGGAAAAACTCGGGAGGACCAAGACTCAACAGGGGACCCGTCCTCCATGGTTGGCCTAGGTGTTAATTAAATAAATACTTAAAAGTATATTAAATTACAGCAAACTTAGGTAAAGAACAATTTAAATCAATAAGAAATCAATAATAAAATGTTAATTAGTAATAAAATAAATAAAATAAATGATCAAACAAAATAGATTATAATATGAGTCCTCAGTGGGAAATCCTTGAAGGCACATCGTTTCCTAATGTCCAAACGGTGGAGGGAGTTACTCCACTCTGTTGGGACTGGGTTCTGTTAATGCATACCGGTAGAGTAATGCTGAGCAGGAAGAACATCTAAGTGTGTGGTGTTGGAACTGGTACCGTAACATCAGCTCTGAGAGAAAAGAGAAAATGTAGTTATTGATGGGTTAGGAACACAAAGTCTAATGTCCATTGCAATAATGCATTTGAATTATTTGAAGGGGGCGTAGTGACTTGGAGGGAAACACATGGACCAGCGTCTTTTCAGTAGTAGACAATAGCGGGCAGATTCGAGCTATGTTGCTGAGATGGGAAAATGCAGATCTGGTTAGAGATTTAATATGTGGTTCACAACACAATAGAGGCTCAAATAATACCCCAGGATTGCGAACAGTGACTGAAGGAGAAATTGAGATCTTATTTATGGAGAGAGCAGACCTAGAGTAAACAACATAGAGGCATGTCTTGCAGTCAGCGATCTCTCACCAAGAGGTACACCACCCAAAGTAGACCTCTGAGAGCCTTTTTATAGGTCAGCAGTAAAATTTGATGCACTCTTGTGGCAAAACCGGTATCCAATCAGAACACACCTGTAATCATTTCTAAACAATTACGTCTGAGCCATAAAGGCATGCCATGTTTTGCAGCAATCCGACATTTCTACATGGGTGCATTATTTTTTGGCAGTGAGCACATTTTGGGGGTGATACACCAGTATTATAAGAATATCAATAATAATCTGAATAAAATGTAATTAATAACACCGCCTTGCTATCTGGACATGGACATCACCAGTTTCAGATCTTACTCAAGTTCTTCTTAAGTTTCCCTTTTGAGAATGTAATCTAGATACATATAAACATAAAAGCCAATGACCTTAGTCCCTAATGCCATGTGACTCCCTTATATCAATAAATTTGTTGAAGGAGGCAAGCTCCTGCTCCCTTTTAATATTACTCAAATGGGACCATAAACCAACATCACTTAAGTGATATTTAAGGTTAAAACAAAGCAAAGTAAAAATCCCCAAATCATTTTTACATGGCTTATCCAGATAGGGACATAAATGACCTGCTAACACTGCAAAAAAGAGAGGACCAAATCCCTATGAGGGAGCTTCATGGTGGTCACACTGGGCCATCAAGAGGGCTCCGGGTTTTGTTTGAGCAGGGCTGCTGCCTGAAACTGAGAGAACTGTGAAGAGCTTGAGGTAGATGTGGGTCAGCAGAAGCTGTAGCAGCTGCTTGAGGCTTGTATTGATGTCCTTAATCTCATCCAGCACCATACAGACGTGGGCATGGCAGCTCACATCCATCTCTGCCCCGGAAGCTACTTTTGGCAAAGCATCAAGCAGCTGAGCTGAAAGTCAAGGGAACGGATTTGGCCTTTCAGCAATCCTTGGGCAGCACCTGTCATGTTTGTAGTGAAGAAAATGTCAAGTTAAGGTTTTGCGTTTACTACGCTTTAAGGCAGCCACCACTGTGGACCCGTACCAACTTGACATTTACAATAAGTTTTCATTTTAGAGGTCAATTTAAATAAGTTCTGAATAAATACAAAAACGGAATATATAAAATGATCAAATACAGTGATACCTGCTTCTCGTCGTTAATTTGCTGTAGTAGACTTGTCAAGTACCGAACGTTTACCAAGCTAATTTTTGCCTTAAGAAATAATGGAGATTGAATTAATCTATTCAAGCTCCCAGAAAATTCCGACTGTATAAGGCGTTAATGGATTTGGATTGTACAGAAGCCCCCTGGTTTACAATGGGATACATTTCGACAAATCCATCATAAAGTACATTTATAACTGATGAATTAAATAAAGTCTATCCTGCATCAAAGCATCACCACAGCATAACACAGTAACATGTACATTTAACCTACAGTTGGCCAAAATAATTATATAAAGTTTTTTTTTATTTTTAAAAGTCTTCAAAAATCTAATGTAATTTAGTGAATAGTGGATTTAAAGCAGAAGTAAAAGTAAAACACTTAGTCCACTGGTGAACTCAGAGCACTAGCTGCTAATATTAACTCCTAATACTAGGATTCAGATCCTGTTTTCCTTTTGGTTGGCTTTCATTACTAACTAATTTAGAACCCATGGGGACTTACGTACACTAAGAATACAGTACTGCAGACATAAATAAAAACAACACATCAAACACAGCAGAGATCTTCAGTGAGCAAGGGCTATTGTGAATCTGAATCACTATGTACTGAATCGTGGATCATGAATCGAGTTTCAGTTGAAACGAGTCACATGGATCAACTCATACAAGAACAAGTAAGTGCACCTAGTACAGAGCAAATGAGAAATGGGACGATTCTTTTTCTCTTCAATACATTAAGAACCGACTTTGATGACTTTTGAGGTGGCCAAGAACCAAGATATCACAGTAAAAGGGACTGTGGTAGCCTAGTGGTTAAGGTACTGGACTATGGACCCTGAGCAAGGCCCTTAACCCACAATTGCTTGGATTGGAAGACTGTATTAACTGTAAGTTGCTCTGGATAAGGGTGTCTGCTAAATGCTAGAAATGTACTAAATAGTTTAAAATGTGAACGTATAACGTCAGTATCAGGTATCAATTAGTCTAAAACCTGGTTTTGAAATTTGCAAATATATAAATAATAAATAAATAATAATAATAAATAAATTGAAGTAATTGAAGCAGTCATTACTCCTTATTTGGGTGCATCAGACAGGTGTATAGAGTAGGCGGAATTATTGCGAGCTCCTCCTGTTCCTCCCGCTCACCACGCTGCAGTCTCTCGGGGTTAATGTAGCGGTACAGGGGAATAAATCACCGGGTGGAGCTGTGAGCTGTACAATGAGCGCCACTGCTCTGCTCCATCCTCCAGCACACACATACACTGCCGCTACTTCTCTGAGGTAACACACACACACACACACATTTGAATACACATTGCATTTTAAACTGACTTAAGGAGAGTTATTGGTCCTCGTGGTCAAAGTTTTAAGATCTATGGGACGTGTGTTGCAATGTACTGTACAGTAGGTCTGTGAATTGGAACATGTCATGTGATTTATTATTTATCAGCAATATATATATATATATACTAACTTTAATATGTTACATAATGGGAGTACACGACTTTGCTTCTTGTATTTGTACTGTAATTACACAATCTAAGTTTTTTAAGTATTTGTACTTGATTTTTTCTGTAACTTAAATTTTAATCATTTAAAATTTTACTTACAACATTTGAAAGGAAAATCTGTACTTTCTATGCACTGAATTTTTAAAACAGACTCATTACTTTAGCTTTTAAGAATCATTCGATTTTTATCTACTTTATCTGTCTGTTATTTGTTGTCTACATTTTATGTTTTAGTCATTTTTATTTAGACAATTTTAGTCATAAACCAAATGAAACACAAATCAGAATCTTAATGCATTACAACTGTTATGAATGGGACCCAGAAATAGCAAATTTACTGATTAATAACTGGTCTAGTTATGAGCAATATGGCAACATTTATTTAAAAAAAATCCAAAGTATTATTTATCATTTTGTTTCTCATGTCTGTAAATGTTTTAAATCTGTTTTTGCTGTCATTAGCTAAAGGGGAAAATGTCATTTGAATAATTTTGTTGGAAGATTCATGCAGCTGTAGTACAAATTAGGGACTGTGGTGGTCTAGTGGTTAAGGTACTGGACTATGGCCCAGAAGGTACAGAGTTCAAATACCACTTCTGCCACAGTTGGGTCTCTGAGCAAGGCCCTTAACCTACAATTGCTTGGATTGTAAGATTGTATGAATTGCAAGTCGCTCTGGATAAGTGTGTCTGCAAAATAACAAAAATAAATTATGTCATGTACCTCTTTTCAATAACAATTGAGACCAAAGGCTTTTTAAAAACATAAATCCACATTTTTACCTCAATTACATATGTAAGAAAATATTCGTACTTGAGTATTTTCTTATCAGATTAGCAGAACTTCTGTATTTCCACCACCTCTGAAGGAAACCCACACATAAAGGAAAAGAGCATGCCAAAATTCACAGTAACCATTTTTTTTTACATACATTTGACTTTTGTGTTCTTATTTTGTCTGCAGATTCCTACCATTGTGCAGCCGTGAGGTGAGCATGGCAGCTTTTAAAGGCGTCTGGACAAAGACTTTTTGGCGTGCTGTATCTGGTGAATTCTTAGCTGTACTGATCTTTGTTCTTCTGAGTCTGGGCTCAACCATCAACTGGTCAGCGAGTACAGAGAAGCCACCTCCTGCCGACCTGGTTCACATCTCGCTCTGTTTCGGCCTCAGCATTGCCACCATGGTGCAGTGTTTCGGGCGCATCAGCGGAGGGCACGTGAACCCCGCCGTCACCGTAGCAATGCTGGTCACAAGGAAGCTGAGTCTTGCCAAGGCCTTGTTTTATGTCCTGGCACAGTGCTTGGGAGCCATAGCAGGGGCGGGGATTCTGTTTCTGGTTACGCCCAGCACTTTTCGTGGGGGCTTGGGTGTCACAAAGGTAAGATGGTGGACTTGTTCATGAATACTTCTTAAACGAGTTCAGAGTTCTTAAGTCAGGGTCTGTCAAATTGGGAAACCCATTAAGACAAATGTCACCAAGTCTCTCCAACTCTGGAGGATTTACATGGTTTTTTTTCGGAGACTACTGGAGCCAGGTTTTACTTATCTTTTAGAGATTCCCAAGCGAGGTAACTGGGTGGCTGCCAATGCTTGACGAAGGGCACTAATTACCCCATTCTGTACACATGAGCTCCCAAATTGGCTAGAGTCACCCTGATTGACAGCCAAAGGTTCCATTCCTTTCTCCCAGAAAGATTCATTCAAAGGTCAAAGATACTGTACAACCAACAACAACTGATAACATCATTAGGATTCAATGAAGGGACAAGCACTTTAATATTGCCATTATAGCAGGATCAACATTTTCAAACTTCTGCTGCAAAACTTCATAACAGCTGCTCTCTGCCCTTCTTCCAAAAGGTGAACCCAAGTATCTCAGTGGGTCATGCTCTGGTTCTGGAGCTCCTGATCACGTTTCAGCTCGTCTTTGCCGTGTTTGCCACCTGCGACCCAAAACATAATGACCTCAAAGGTTCAGGCAGCCTCGCCATTGGAATTTCTGTTGTCATCGGCCATCTGTTCGCGGTTAGTAAACGCTACATGTGTTTTCCTCTTCTTCTAAAGCCATAAACTAATTATTGAAAGCTTCATGCTTTGCTAGAGCAGAGAACAGGGATGTGCCAGATGGCTCTTTGACATGAGCTGTTTTGCATACATTAATTTGTAAGTATGAAGTGACTTTAAAAAAGCAAGGCAAGACATATAAACAAGTAATAATGAAAATATATAAGATAATAGCCCAGAAATAATGGCAAGACTTCACAAAGATAAATGGTTAAGTAGAGTCCATACAAAATTGCATGTGAGCCCAAGCCATGAAGAAAGAGTGAAATCTTTGGTAATGGTGACCTCTGGGAGTCGTGAAGGATATTAATGTTACTGTGGATTCAGCGTTAGTCTGACCAAGGGACTATCAGTAAATCCAGGGTGCATTCCATACGACCCTAAAACAGAAAAAGAGTGGGATGTAATGGAAAATGCAAATACAAAACACTGTTTTTTACATTTACCCAAAATATATTATGTGTTTTTCTGGTAAACTTCACATTCGTTCCTGCATTTCAGTCCTAAAAAACATTCTAAAGAAATTTAAAACAGGACCATTTTGAACCTCTAGTAATGAGGTAAAAACACTAAATAATGTGTTTTCTAACAGAATTGTTACAAAAGCAATATTCACAAAAGACTTTAAGAAGCAAAGATGGGCAGAGGATCTCCAGTTTGTTAAGAAATGCATGAGATGAAAATGAAATGATTTATTTGTTTAAAAACAGTGTTTCTCAAAGAAAGATTGGACATGATGCATATTTGTTTCTCTACTGTACACAATGTCATTAAACGATTGAAAGAAGTCTGTAAAGAACCCAAACCAAGCATCTATGCTCTCTGATTAATCAATAGCTGATATTACTACATGGGCAAGGCATTACACTGACATTCACATATGCCACTTAAAATGTTACTGTGTAAAAAAAAAGTATGTTTTTACCTGTGTCCTCAAAGGATTCGGCTTATGACTTATAATCACCCGTTGACATCACCTGCTTGCAAACACCTCATTATTTTGTTTTTGTACCTCATTAGCTTTTATGGAAGGTGTTACAAGCTTGAAATGCTAGAATGGAAAGTTGACTAGACAAACCATGAAATATCATGGGTTCATACTATTTGAAATGACAATGTAAGAAAGAAATGTTTTTTAATTCATTTTCCATACTGTCCAAACGTTCTTCTGATCGGGATTGTGTAACCTCTTTTCCAAATATGTCATATGTCACAGTGTCCCTCTTTTCCTAAGCAAAGAAAATGGTTCATTACCCAAATAATCAGCGGTTAACAAACTATCGTAGTGGTGGTGTACTTTTTGTTGCTGGATGGGGTACAATTGGGCTAACAGCTTGTGCCTAGCAACAAATGCATGTCAGGCAGTGATGCATGTATAGGCACCTGCGCTATATGGGAGAACGACCAAATAAAGTGTAATAAATGTAGGTGAGCAGAGTGGTTAATTTGTGAGAGGCCTGTGATGTTCTTACCATGGCACCTACCTAATTCACATGACCATAGTAACTAATTCCCAAGGTATAACCCCTAGAGACACTGCACACCACCCTGCCTGGATACATACCAAACATGCAGGTCTGTTGCTCCTGTCTTTACTAAATTGTTCACACAGTGCAGCATTGGCTAATAAATCCCTCATTTTTGTCAGCAGTATACTATAGTACTAATACTAAAAAATATGTGTCATGAAGCAACACCTATTTCTGAAGTGTCTTACTGTTTTAGATCCCTTACACTGGAGCCAGCATGAACCCTGCTCGCTCTTTTGGACCTGCAGTCATCACAGTGAGCTGGGAGAGTCACTGGGTAAGAATAACTACATTGCCATAGTCTTGCAAAGGAAAAAAAGAGGTATAGTAAGCAAGAATTATACAAGCTGTCTCTGGATTTCCACCTGGGATTAATAAAGTGCTGTGATGTACTCTAAAATGCTCAATAGATTTGCTTCATTGGTTTCTCTGGCTGTGCTTCAGTGTTGCTTATTAATGCTATAACTCATTCACAAAGGCCCGATGTGGCACAGCGCCACATTATTGAAATCATATCCTGTCAAAATCCTTCCCTTTCATATCATATCACAGCTTAGAAATGAAAATAAATTGTAGTTTACTTTGTCCAGTCTTACAGTATTTACATTATACATTATACATACATTATTACACATTATGACCCTCAATATCAATGTGAAAATCATTTTTAAAAAATCAATAATTAGAATGTAATTATCAGAATCTTTTTAAAAATTAACAACTTGCTTGAATACGTCAGAATAAAACCTGCTGTTCCTTTTTACGGATTTTACGACTGGTAGTTCAGGGTAGCAGAAATAATTCATTATAGTTGGACAGATGCTGTCAAAAATTCTTTGTTATAATGTTGTGAAATGGTACAAGTTAGGAGAAGGGTAGAAAAATATTTCAGAGGCTTTAACAATCCCTCTGGGTTTGATCTGGAACATTGCTAAAAAGTGGAAAGGGTGTGGAAAGGGTATACCAAATCTTACTGAAATTGAGCCTTCTTTTCAATCTTGATGAAGAAACTAAAAAAATATTTGATCAGAGAAGCTACTAGGAGTAGTAGCTTTAAAGGACTTAGAAGTTTGGTCAGTTCTTGTGTGTGACAACAGTCTCTCAAGCTTTACACAAAGCTGGTCTGTAGGACAAGGTGGTGAAGGACAAGCCTCTTCTGAAAATGACCTCTGAAACTGACCTCCAAGTGCAATAGCAATATAAAATTAATAATGACATATAAACCAAACACACCACTCCACCCAAAACACACCATGCCTCCTTTTAATTATGGTGGTGGCAATGTTATGTGTTTGAGTATTTTTTTCTTTCGTGGACACTGGTCAGGTTTGAAGGGAAAATAGATACATTTTTCACATTCAAGCATGACAACAACCCACCACACGTACTTATTGATGAAAAAATAACACATCCACATAGGACGCTGCAAAACTCAGCATGAACGGCTCTGAGACTAGGCTTTGGGTCGTGTACCCATTAACGAAGCTATTGCACAAGAATAAAGTAATACAAGGGACACTAGCACATCAGCATTATGTTAACCTTCCTAGAAGAGCTTCCAGTTGGCATTTTAAAGCTGGATAATGCTTGCCCACACACAGCAAGGGTTTCCCAGGAATGTCTCTGCCACCTTCTTGGCCTGCCCAGTTATGGCCAATTGAGCATTTATGGGAACAGCTGGGGCAGGATCTACAGGTCCAGCTGCAACATCTGTGGACAAATGTGCACAAGATACCAAACTTGTTTGCTTCCAAGCCCAACTGGCCAACTCATCTTGTATCCAGGCAAGAGGAAGCCAAACAGGGTACAACAGTCTCATTTTAATTGTACAGTTATTCCCAATAAACATCACAGACTTAATTTAGTCAGCAATTACATACAGTATATCATCATTATATTCATACATATAAAGTTTCACTCGATTCCAACAATTTCTTGGTGTGTTATTTTTTGTCAATGAGTATACTTGTATTTCCCATTCTAGGTGCAAATGTGACAACAAAAGCTGATCTCTTTTTACAAACCTTTTTTTCCTGTTGCTTAAATGCGCAAGGGCGGCACGGTGGCTCGGTGGGTAGCACCGCTGCCTCACAGCAAGAAGGTCCCGGGTTCAATCCCAGGGTGAAACGGCTTGGGTCCTTTCTGTGTGGAGTCTGCATGTCCTCCCCGTG
>JAVSBV010000127.1:7487593-7498653 GCA_033117975.1 Parotocinclus spilosoma | reverse complement strand
TAAAAACACTACAATAGAGTATTTACTCAGCGGATGAATACTCACCAAAAACAAGAAGTAAGACTAGAGCATCGGCCGCCTGAGTCTCTATTTGCCGACATGACAAGTTTTTATCTGCGGTTTTGTGTTCTCTGTTTATAAAAGTTTCATCATAGACTGAATTCATTCAAGCCCTACGATGCCACCCAAACGTTCTGCAAGTTTTATGGCTAAAATAATGTACAAATACTTCAATAAATATAGCGTCCCTACTTTGCGGATTTTCGTTTATCGCGGGTGATCCTGGAATGTAACCCCCATGATAAATGAGGGAACACTGTATTTTCAAATCTGACTTTGAAACAATTTGATAGAATCTGTAACTATTCACAGGAATTTTTATTGCACTCAAGTTAAACTTGTGTTAAATTGCGGTTATTCTAATTATGTAACCAGTCCCATGCCAATATTAGTAAATCATATTTATGTTTAATGTCTTAGGTCTGAGGGGTTTATAAGCAGTCTATGGGTTTCATTATTGGCAATATCTCAGTGATTTATATCGTATGATGTTTCCATTAAACATGGGCACAACCTTTGTCTACTCATTGGCAATTTTTTGCCCAGACGGGTCCCACCACAATCAAACTAAGCATCAGATGCTTGAATTGTTCCATGTCTGACTGTATCAGTTGGATAATAAACAGCACAGATGACCCCACAAACCCAGGACAGTCCCGATTGTCCACACAGACTCATGCCAATTCAGACTTTGCAGACTAAGAAATTGTTTCTTCCCCCCTAACATTGAATAGACTGTTGGGTAAACCTTCAGTTATTCTTGTAACCCTTCAAACACACACAAACACACACACACACACACACACACACACACACACACACACACATACACACATAAACAGATACACTCATCCCTGGTTTTGTCTGCTCTGCCGAGTGAGTTTGTCACAATACAATTTTCACATGTTAAATGAAATTGAAAACTGTATCTCAAATTATTTAAGACAATTTCACATACAAAATGAGTCATTCATATTCTTTTGTAAGGACGCATATTTACAGGTCTACTCTGTTCGGGTGTTAAAAGAAAAATGCGCAGCTTATATATGATTTTTGCCTAAATGTTCAGCTTTCTTAATCAGAAAATGGAATCAAAATAAAAAGAGACATAAAGTACATTTTTGCTCACAAAGAACTGTGATTAATTGTTTTTGGTCTGTCTGTGTGCGGAATGGAGAGGGGACACTGCTTTTTTGAGATACTTGCAGGAGGGGCTCCAAAGGCAAAAGGTTATGAAACCATGACTCAGAATACTGCACATTTTTGGCACGTTGATACTTTTAACAATTATTAAAACATATTGTTTGCATTTGTATTTTTTACTTGCTACTACAAATTTCTCGTTGTAAAGAAATACGAATTGCATGATGATTAAATCCCATTTTGTAATCACGTTTTGCTTTCTTATCAGAACCGCAGCCCCCATAGTCACAATATTCCATGTACACTCGTACGCAGTTGCACTATCCACAATGCCAGTGATGCATATCCCCCAATTTAAGGTGTACTCAGCATGTCCCAAAAAAACTCTGGAAAGCTTGTGATGGCTTGCAACAGAAAACTGCACTGACATAAAACACAGAACTTAGGAATCATTAGCAATTAATATTTGAGAGAACGTCAGAGGAACAGCGCCGTTAAACACTGGGTTAATAATTCATTCTATAAACAGGAAAGTCTCCGACTTCCTTAATAATTTAGACGTAAGCTAATGTTGATTTATTCAGGAAGGTCGGTGCCACCGGGGCTGCCTGCAGTCGTCGGATTTTGAATTAAAGTAGGACAGTAGCAGGCGAGGCTGTAATAACATTTGTATAATTTTATTATTGCTCTGGGCTCAGTTCATTTCCTCCTCCAGTAGCAGCGTGAAATTGTTTGATTCTCCAAAGTGCCTTGAGTCGACCACTCTGGGCTCTTGCCTGATGCTACAGGAACAGGAAGGAGCCGCACTTTTTTTCACACTCACATGTACGTGTACCCTCGCCCACACCCCGTGTTGCAGGTGGTGCCATGAGACACGTCCTAAAAGACTGACAGACATAAGCTGGTAGGCGTGGTAGGACACATGCATGCCTAGACGTAAGGCATTATTGTTTAGGGACCTGGCAGAGGCGTTTCGCTCGCTCATTCAATAACTCAAGCGGTGAAATGACAAGTCGAGGAGAAGAGAATGACAAGGAGATCCTCTCATCCTGCTGTGCTGGTAAATATTTTAGTGTAGTCTGTGAGAACGTGGCAAAGAAATATTCATGGCAGAGTATATCGGAGGAGAAGATGTAAAAAACGGTATTTCAGTATCAATTGATCCTGTACTTCAAAGTCTTCAGTGTAGGTTTAAGATGTGTACATTCGCACGTTCTAGACGGAACATTCTTGAATCTGCATTGTCTACCAAGCTTGTTATGAGAACATTGTTTTGTCTTTAGCCCCACCTCCTAGTTTGACTACAAACGGCAGAATCTACATTGAACATCTCACTAATATATGCATGCCACTGAGGGGCATCAAGAAATCATGGGACTGTGGTAGCCTAGCGGTTAAGGTAATGGACTCTGGACCAGAAGGTCCAGGGCTCAAACCCCACTCAAACCCCCTGCCAAGCTGCCACAGTTGGGTCCTTGAGCAAGGCTTGGATTGTAAGATTGTATCAGCTTTAAGTCGCTCTGGATAAGGGCGTCTGCTAAATGCTGGAAATGTAAATAATACACTATATTGCCAAAAGTATTTGCTCACCCATCCAAATGAACTGAATCAGGTGTTCCAATCACTTCCATGGCCACAGATGTATAAAATTAAGCACCTAGGTATGCAGACTGTTTTTTCAAACATTTGTGAAAGAATGCGTGGACTCCAGAGCAGTGGAGGCACGTTCTCTGGAGTGACAAATCGCACTTCTCCATCTGGCAATCGGATGGACGAGGCTGGGTTTGGCAGTTGCCAGGAGAGCGGTAGTTTTCTGACTGCATTGTGCCAAAAGTAAAGTTTGGTGGAGGGGGGATTATGGAGTGGGGTTGTTTTATAGGAGTTCGGCTTGTCCCCTTAGTTACAGTGAAAGGAACTCTGAATGCTTTAGCATAGCAAGACAATTTACCCAATTTCATGCTCCCAACTTTGTGGGAACAGTTTGGAGCTGGCACCTTCCTCTTCCAACATGACTGTGCACCAGTGTACAAAGCAAGGTCCATAAAGACATGGATGACAGAGTCTGGTGTGGATGAACTTGACTCGCCTGCGCAGAGTCCTGACCTCAACCCACTTTTGGGATGTATGAGAGCGGAGACTGAGAGCCAGGCCTTCTCGTCCAACATCAGTCTGTTACCTCATAAATACGCTTCTGGAAAAATGGTCAAACATCCCCATAGACACACTCCTAAACCTTGTGCACAGCCTTTCCAGAAGAGTTGAAGCTGTTCTTTTTAGGAGTCCTACCTCGCGCGCTACAGAGCAATCGGTGAGGTGGTTTATTTCCCTTGTGTTGACGAACACCTGGAGGTCCCGTTACTTAAGTGAGGGTCTTAGCGTTGTTCAGTGTCATGTCGTCATACGCAGTATGCTTTTTCTCGTGTCCGCCACGCAACACACATACGCCACTGATCGCATTTTTGTTTGCATCTATTTCAACGCCTATTTGGCGACATCCTGGGGCTTTTAGTGCCGACGGATGAGTAAGGGGGAACCCCTGAGGTAACGTAGCCGGTAAGGGAAGTAACTTTTGCCCCACTCCGTACTACCACGTGGCGTCACTCTGTTCAGTTGGCTGCTCCATTTGGGATGCGCCCCGAACGGCTTCTTCAGCGCTCTTAGCGCACTCATGCTTGAGTTCGCCCCTCCTGGCGTTCTGGAGCTCCTCCGTGGACCAACGTCATGTTGAACGCTATGGATTAGGAATGGGATGTCACTTAAGCTCATATGCGAGTCAAGGCAGGTGAGCACATACTTTTGGCAAAATAGTGTATCTCAGAGAAATATACCGTAGAACACAATGCATCATAACAGTGCAGAATAGGGCAGTACAGAAGGAAGTACAGGTGGCATGGTGGTGCCTCAGAGGTCCAACGAAACAGCTTTGAGTCCCAGAATAGCTACTGTCTATGTGCAATTGGAATTTCTATGCAGAGGTGCAACAATACATTTTGCTCATGATTCAGTTCGATTCATGATGCCAAGTTTACGATTCAGAGTATGCTTTCGGCTGAATCTGTATTTAAGTTTGTATTAAAAGTTTATCCTTAAGTCGAAATATCCCAAGTTAGACCATTGTAAAACGAGGAGGACCCGTATAATGAATACAAGTACACAGTACTTGTGTCTATGGAATACAAGTGTAAGGGAACAGAGCAAGAATAGAATGGACAAAATGGGCAACAGAAAAACACAAAAGTATGTTTCGGTGAGACATAATAAAACTTGGGAACTGCTGATAAGGCAGAAACAAATCTGGAAGAAGGACCAATTTGGAGATCGCACATTATGAGGTGTATCCTAAGAAAAGCATAAATAGGGGAAAATGCTGACTGTTGAACTACCTGGTTCAAATCCCACCACCGGATAGTGGGAGCTACTATTTGGTGTTTTGCCCTAGTTGGTGCTTGCCCTGGGTGGGCCTCTGTGCGGCTTCTGTTGGTGTTTCACTAGGTGTTCCCCTGTGTACAGTACCATATCTAACAATATCTTTTTGGTGTTTCTGTGGTTTCTGGTAGTGTTTTCCCAGGTTCTTGTTTGTAGCTGTCTGTCCAGTTGGTGTTTATGCTAAGTATGCTTATATGTGATCCCTGAATTCTGTAAGTGATTCTCTGGCTTCTGATTTTCACCCAGTTGGTGTTTCCCCAGATTCCTCACAAGGTGCTCTCTGTTTGTTTGTTTTCTTTTGGTGTTTCAGTATTCTAATTTCAGAGTTTCACCCCAGTAGGTGTTTCCCCGGGGCATTTCTCTGTGTGGTTTCTATTTGGTGTTTTTGTGTTAGTGCCTCCCTGGTTTCTGATTTGTCAGATAAATGTAAATGTCAAAGTTTCCCAAGCTTCCACTGGCTGAATTTGATCTTCCTAGCCAGAGGCTCTTGAGTCTTAGCAATCCTCTGGGTGAGGGCTGGGTTGTTTGTACCATGTCACCATGGGACTGTGGTAGCCTAGTGGTTAAGGTACTGGACTATGAACCAGAAGGTCCAGGGTTCAAATCGCACCTCTGCCACAGTTGGGCCCCTGAGCAAGGCCCTTAGCCCACAATTGCTTGGTTTGTAACACTGTATAAATTGTAAGTCGCTCTGGATAAGGGCATCTCTTAAATGACATAAATGTAAATGTCACACCACAGAGGTACCCCATATTAAAGTTAGCTCATGACACAAATGTTGAAATTAATTCATCTGCTGGCTATAAAATACCTTAAATGTACAGCAAATATTAATATCCAATCATACTATACTTTTCCCCCCATTTCTGGATTCTCTAGTGTCTACAGCCTGTACATGGAACACTGGTGACAAGGTGGTTAAACACACATACCCAACCTCAATGTCATACCCTCAATTATTTCTTAATTAATTAATCCACCTACCAGTATGTTTGGTGGTAAAAGGAATCCAGAATAATATAAGGAAGCCCACACTACATGGAAAGAACATGGAATTTCCTCAGAGACAGTAACCAGAGATAAGGATCAAACCCTGAACCTGGACCACTGGGTCTATGCAGGACCTATTCTACCTGCTGCACCTGCCACTCCAAACAGTTTTACCAGATGTTTGACTGCAACAATGCAGAGGCAAATGTGTCAGGTGGATGAACATTATCGCCAATAAATCGTTTAAGAAGTCTGGCAAATGACTTCAGGGACTGGAAGTGATGCTGAGAACTGATTTATTAGTGTAAGAGTTTCTTTTTTGTTCTATGGAGAAGCGTAATTCTTTTTTTTATGCCACACTGCGAGGCGAAATGCGTCAACAAACAAGTTTAGGCATTATTAGTGCATGCATAGCACACCTGAGTCCACCCAGGGCTCTGTGGCAGGATGAGGGCGGAGATTTTGTGATTGGCCTCCTCCTGGGATGAGATACCAGGCGACTTCCACCTCCTCCTCCCTCACACGTTCTACCCAGCAGCCTCGAGACATATGGCGAGAGAAACAATGCTGATTAGCGCAACGCAAGTTTGATGAAAGGCATTTGTTGTGCTTAACCACTTTTTGTCCTGCCAACAGGGGCTGGAAGCTTAGGGTTAGAGTAAACGACTAGAGTCATATTCAATCAAAGCTCATTAAAGGGATACTCTAGCATTTCTTTCAGCCTTATATTAGGCTACTCTATCTGTAGCATAAATGTGATTACCACTAACAAGAATCTGATACATTTCTGTGTCTTGTGTAAATGAAACAAAAATTGGCAACAGGCCCCATTCTTTTGAGAAGCTGCCAATTGGGTTTTGGACATTGACTGTGAGGTTGGCCACTGATTTTGGACCACAAGTCCTAGTTCAGTTGTTTGCTGGAGTTTTGAGGCGGACCGAAGGAAATTTTCCAGAGTTCGTAAAACTGTGAGCCATGATTAAATTCCTTACACCAGAAGCCATGTAAACAACGGATCTTCATGCAAAAAATGGAAAAGGCCAGGCTTACTGAGCCTATATGCAATGGGGGAGCTGCAATGCAATTCTGGGTGGTCTAACCGAAATTCGTGCAGCGTGAACATTCTCACATCTCACTTGAACGTTCTTTATTACACACAACTACGTTTGCATATTCTACCATTTTGAACGTTTCGCTGTGTTCCTCAGTCCAAAGGCTTCGTTATATGGCTGTTATTAGTTATTTCTTACTCGTATTACTTCAACGCAGAGTGGAAAACTGTCATAGATCAGACTTCACCTCGTGGATGGAAGAAACATTGGGAGGACAAAAGGGAGGGACCCATCCTCCTTTGGTGACCAGTGTTATATAGCTGATGTTCCGGTACCAGTCCCGTAACCACGCGCTTGGAGGTTCTTCTGGCTTGGCGTCGCTCTGCTGGTCTCCATCAACAGAAACCAGGCCCAACAGAGTGCAGTAACCCCCTCTATCGGTTGGATGTTAGGCGACGAGGTGCCTCCAAGGACCTCCCACTGAGGACTCATTTTATAATCTATTTGTTTTATAATCTAGTTTATTTATTGTATTACTAATTTAAATTGTATTATTAATTTGTTATTGATTTAAGTTATTTACCTAATTTTGCTATAATTTAATATACTTAAATTATACTAGTATTTATTTAATTAACATTTAGGCCACCCATGGAGGATGGGTCTTGAGTCTTGGTCCTCCCGAGGTTTCTTCTTACCACTTTTAAGGAGTTTTTCCTTTCCACTGTCGCCCTAGGCTTGCTCAACTTGGGATTGGCCTTTTTTAGGTAATGTGAGATTGTAAAGCTGCTTTGAGACAATGCACCATTGTAAAAAACACTATATAAATAAAATTGAATTGAATATTTGGGGGTGTGGATCAGGGTAATTGTGTATTCATTATGAATGAACGTGCACACGCTCCCAATTTGTAAACGACTGGGTTTTCAAGAACTTCTAGTGAATGAGTGTTTACATGGCATTTATGGATCTGGTGAGTTTTTGGGAAGGTCCATTTTATGTAGTTTGCTGGATCGTTTATGAAAACCAAAGAAAGTTTTAAAAAACTGTATGATTTCCTTGTACTCTTGACCTCTTCTAGTTCAGTGATAAGCTTGGAAAAGGGGTCTTATTAATGTAAAAAAAAACAAGCAAAAATGCTTCGAAAACAGTTATTCTTCATGCCCCCAATCTTTAGTTGTACACGTTGAGAATCTCACATTCGTGAAGGCAATGAGTGGCCACAGGAGGAAACCAGAGGAGATGCTCCCCATTTGGGAATGGCCTCATCAGGTTATTAGGGAATTTGTTATCACCGACCTCTAGGGAAAACCACGTAATAGGATTACGTTTTATTAGTGCCTCTGAGCTTCTCATAGCTCTGCCGAAATTCTCCCTCTTCGTTTTTGATTGTAGCGACACTACATCTTATGCTGGCGGGGGACTGCGGGTGTATTGGAAAGCAACGGTATTTGAATATCCCCCCTTTCAATTCACTCTGCATATGAGGGAAAAGAGAGCACTATGACTTAGTCAAGAAAATTATGATGAATAGCCTTGCTGTTCGACGTGATGATTCACTTCTCAACTGTCACTTCATAACCCACTGCGCTAGCCGTGACTTCCACGCCAGAACATTTTAGAGGAAACCTCTCAAACGATGCTCTATGCAGCAGTATGACAGTGAGGTGGCTTTCCCGACACTGCAGGATATTTAATCTAGAGCAGCAAGGTTAAAGCATGGAAATTCATTATGGTCTCCAATCACCCATGCCACAGAATCACGGTTCTCCACGCTGTGGTCTGGTAAATGTAATCACAGCCTAAGAACAAAACATTTTAGGACGTTTTCCAAGTAGCATTCGGTATATAAATAATTCCTCATTATTCATACCTTTATGCACATTGTTCTGTTCAGTTCTGTCCCATATTTTCCCACCTGGACTCTCACAATACCTCCTGTTTGTGTACTTATTTTACTTCCGCATTTACATTACATTTACATTTATGTCATTTAGTAGACGTGATTATGTCATTTGCCTTATTCAAGGCGGCTTATAATTAATACAGTCTTACAATCCAAGCAACTGTGGGTTAAGGGCCTTGCTCAGGGACCCAACTGTGGAGGTGAGATTTGAACCCTGGACCTTCTGGTCCATAGTCCAGTACCTTAACCGTTTCCCACCACAGTCCCTCCACATTCCTCATTGCGCTCATCTACATTTGCATATTCACGTTAAACAACACTCTATTGTCGATATTCCTTTTCAGTTGTATCCTCTACTGTTTTTATATTACATTTTTGTTGTTACTTCTCCCGCTGTTGGGAAACTTTCCTTGATTTATTCATTTTAATTCTTTTTTTCATTTTCCATGGAATAAACAGGAAGAAATGTCAAAAAAGGTGGAGACACTCCACAACTCCACCAGGTTCTCCTCCTTTTGTGCAGTTTAACTCAACTGCAGCTTCCAAGGCCTCCCCAGAGTCTCAGCCAAGTCTCATTTCTCTACACAAGATAGTTCCTGTATTAACGGTGGTTCTTCCCGCTTGTTGTCCGAAATGGCATGTGTTTGTCGTCACCAATATTTACATCATTGTTTGCCTGAGCCAAGACTTAGTCAAGATAATCAATATTAATATACTGATTTTATTGCATCATCTCTTAATTAATGAACAATATGTGGCGTTCCTCTAGACAGCTGAAGATGCTGTCTAGATGCTGCTATCCAGCCTAACGCTGATGACGACGCTAATGACATTTTTAGATTTGAGGCGATTTTTCGATTATGGGAACTTTTACGTCCCCAGGTTATAGATTCATGTCATAAATACTTTATGACAAAATGAATAGGTTAGGTATTAAAATGTTATTCACTGCATCACCAAAAAGCTTCTGCACCAAAACTTTTATGATCCTCATTTTTAAAGATGTTTAAAAATGAGGATCATACAAATTCGGTGCAGCTAGATGCTCTCCAATTCACTGCCAACCCAGACTTTAAATTAAGTGACTGATTAAAAAATAAAAAGACAAAATAGAAGTAAAAAATAATAATTAGAAATTGTTTATATTTGTAGCATTTTTTTTTTACCAATATAATAATTACCATCCATCTAACCTCAACAGTCCAAATGTGTACAAATTAGACTATTAGAAATAAACATTATTCATATTTATTTATATTGTATTCGTATTCCCTTATGATTTAAAGAGTTGATGCTACAACTAAGTTTATATGTTACCTAAATATGTAATTATATAATAAATGATCACATTAAACCATTTCTAAAATGTATATTTTGTTTTAGGGTAGATAAGGGGATGTTTTGTATGGGTAATAATGGGAGAGAGAACTTGTAAGGGAAAAATCATGGGGTTTATCAGTGATGGCATCCGAATGCTCTCACCCTGTATACTTTCTCTTATGAGCAGAGCGGTAGTGTTGGAGTAAGCAAAGAAAGCAAAGACGCCAAAGCTGCTCTCCAATCCACCCATTGGCTCAGTTACAGAATGAAAATAAACAAAAAGAGCTCAGCGGTCGCACTCGCACGCGATTGCTGTCCTTTCTACACCAAAAATCTGTCAAACAAGTCACATGATCAAACGACAAAGCAACACAAATGAACAACAACCTGTACATCTTTCTGTACTCATGCCATATATCATAGCACACTTCTGTTGTTATACAGTATGTAACAGACAAGCTTCCTGCCTGGCAGTGAGAACACAAACCAGCAACACACCCAAGAACTGAGAGTTTAAACACACCTTGTGCAGTTGGGGTATGGATATGGATCCTGTTAGAGCTCATATCCTACTTCCCTCATTTGTGGGATCATTTATAAGACCAAACTGAAGGCTTTATGTGAAACAACAGCTATAAAATATGAACTCGAGTTGAATATAATTCAAACCAAATAAACAACTCTCCTTTGGCAAGGCATGTATTAGTGGACTGAAATAATTGGTGTTGGGCTATTGGCCATAAAGCTGCAAAAAAGCCACACATTCCCTCCCATGAGACAAAGTTACACATTTACATTTACGGCATTTAGCAGACTCCCTTATCCAGAGCGACTTACAACTTATACAATCTTACAATCCAAGCAATTGTAGGTTAAGGGCCTTGCTCAAGGACCCAACTGTGGCAGCTTGGCAGAGGTGGGATGTACAAAGCGGGTGAATGATGTACAAAGCGGATTAATAAAAATTGAATGCATTGATGTGGAGATGGCAAATGTCAATATTATATTATTATATTATAATAATATATTATTTCAGAAGCCTGCATCACTGATGGTATGGGGTTGCATGAGTGCTTGTGGCATGGCCAGCTTGCATGTCTGGAAAGGCACCATTAATGCAGAGAACTATGTTCAGGTTCTAGAACAACATATGCTCCCATCTA
>JAVSBV010000127.1:7431318-7444357 GCA_033117975.1 Parotocinclus spilosoma | reverse complement strand
GGAAATTTCACTTGGTACCTTCTATCTACACACGTGTACTCCTAAGATTAATCGGTTAAACTAATTAAACGACGTCATCTAAGGGTCGAGGAGGAATGATGAACTATTAGTGATGTGTCAGGCGCCTTGACATCATCACATCCTCTAATCCTGTCGAGAAACAGGCGGACTACAGTCTGTAATCGTAGAACTACAAAGTGCATATTTATGGTCATCTTAACTAATTAATGGACAATGTACAAACAAGGTGATGTACCTAATAAAGTAATGTATGTGTGTGTTACAACATTTTTTTTCATTTTTTCTTCCACCCAGTCCTTGTTAGATGCAGCCAGTCCACATTTTTATTCTGTTCCAGTGCAACACACACACACACACACACACACACACATTAAAATCGGTGTATAACCCCCCCCACACACACACACTTTTCCAACAGTTATTCTCAGTAACTTTTTTCGAGCTCTCTGTAAGGTAATCAAGGTTTGTGGAGCAGACTAGATGCCTCCTGAGTTTTAGAACTGGAGCAGAATGAGTGAGTGGGCTGCTGAAATGCTGCTGACTTGGACTGGGCTGAAGATGTGCTCAGAGGGTTTTGGGTGGGTGTTTTTGTTCAGCTAGCTCCAGCTGAAAGGGTGCATGCGAGTCAAAAAAGACAGTCGATATTAGAAAGGATTAAAGTCAGTGTGCCAGAGGCTCTTGGTCCCTCCAAAGCTGGTCCTCTGTTATTCCTGTATTTCTCTGTGGCCCTTGGTGAGGGGCCACAATGTTCCTTTCACGTCTCTATGTTTGAACATTCAGGGGCACATGAGGAAATAACGGACCAAGTATTTCAACCCCTGACTAGATGTTTAAGAAGCAAAGGTAATGGTTGCCGTAAAGAGCGCTCTCGCCAGATCTAGGCATTTTAACTCCTGGCTTCTTATTTCCCGCTCTTTACCATGCTCTTGTCTTCCTTTTCTTCATTTCAGTCCTCGATTTTTACTTTGTTTTGTAATCTGCAGTGGCAATATTTCTGTGATTCTTGTTTTAAGCAGATAATATTTGACTTGTGACTTGTAACAATGTGCTTACGATTGTAAAATAAAACGAGTAAATAATAGAGCTAGCCCTGAATGCTGGTACACTACTGGCAGTCTATTTTTCCTGGATGCATACTGAAATGTCAGATCAAACTTTAGCAATTAACATCGTAGATGACGACTATATATCCCACACCCCACATATTGGACAAAATGTGCCCGGGATAAACTGTAAATAGGGGCCCCCAATATTTCCCTCATATATCATAAAACCGTTACAATAACGTACTGTTGTTGGGTTAGAACAGTGATTCCTGGACTTTCCCGAACACCCCCATTTGTAAATAAAACCATTTTAAGACTCAGGGTATTACGAGTGACATGCATTACATGAACATTAAACAAAACAAACTGCAACGGTATTCACTTGCTTTGCTACTCTCCCAGCAATGTGAGACACGCCCACTTTGGGATCCGTTGCTTTAGTCCTTAAAAGTAATACCTCTGTTAGCTCGTCCATAAAAATATGTTAATGGGAATGTTTTTGAAAAAGCGTTTTGCCTGACTGACTAATACCGATATTTAGAGATCTGCATGATCAGTCTAATTGATAATATCACATCCTTTTTTGATGATGGTAATAAATGAGACACAATTTCTGAACTTAAATGAACATATTTGAGCTATAAATGTCTGCGCACAATTATATATAAAACAATGCATTAAAGATATATGATTTATTGCACTAAATGACAACCAGGGGAAGAAAAACTAATGTAAATACTGGGGGGGGGGGGGGAAACAGTATTTGATATTGGTAGCAAATGTTCTCTTAGCATCTCTTTATTTTTGTCACTCAGTAGTCCCAGTTTAAGAGCTGCAAGTTGTTGTGGTGTTCCTAATTATAAATAGAACTCGATTAGAGAAAGGTCTTAAAATGGCAGTAGAAAAATGCAAAGAACCTGTTTACCTGCCTTACAATTCTGTAGCTCACACACTGAGACCAGTGAGTGACTTAATAAAAAGATGCTAAGTGAGACCATTTCTGAGAGTATTTTTTTATCCAGCGTTACAACACACTGCTCTGAACATTGTCTACACTTTACATGAAAAAAAAAAACAGAGACGGTGCATTTTTAGCTTAAATAAATGTTTATCAAAGTTCTGCGGTTTTGTTTCTCATTCATTAATATTAGTTATACAAGTTGCAAAAAGTTACCCGTCACCCTGCTCTGTAAATATCATCGGCCTTTTAAAAAGCCCCACATCGCTTGTCCAGTACTACTAAAGATGCACAAAAACAAGCGACATGAAATAACCAGAGGATGAAGATAAGAGAGAAGTTCACATTTTTGTCTTTTCTCTCCTCTGCAGGGTCAATATGGCAACTACCAGCAGTAAACGAGAGGCTCTTGTTCCTGTGAGAGCATCTGTGTGGTGTTTCACGTGTTTCTGGACCTGCAAAGGATTCCGGCTCTCTGAGACTCGCCTTTTTGTAAATTCCGAAGAGACGGATGCCTGCACTCTCTCCTATCACACAGATCCCCTTTCCGAATGTAACGGTCCAAACGTCGTCTCGCTCATTTATTCCAGCCCTTACTGAGGTTTCTAGAAAAGCTTATGCAGGAAGGCTTGGTAATTAAGGTCGGCAGTAAAGTTGCAGTTTTAAAGGGTAAGGCATGCTGGCGTTCAACGGTTTTCTCGTCAAAGCGTCACCCGTTTGTTTACCGTGTAGCTCAGGCTCGCCTACTGTAATTGACACGTTTGACAACTAGTAGAATGGATTTGATTGGAGTTCTGTTTTAAGCGCTCGAGTGCATCTTTCTGCTTTGCGATGCGTTCTAGCGCTGATTGGCTCACACAAGTTTGGCCTTATCATGAATTCATAAATGGCCCCTAAACTTTTTTTCCGCTCCTTCTCACACGTGCTTGACTTTACGCTCTTCAAGTTTCACAATCTACGTAAGAAGCTTTCAGAACCACTTCCCTGACTCTTTCACATTTCTTGAGCCATCCAGGTTATTCGTTACAAATTATTGCTCTTTTTCTTGTATCTTCATATTCACTGGACTCGCATCTGTATTCGCATATCACCCGTCCAGTAAAGCACCACATAGTTCCTGGAGTCCTCGAGGGTCAGGTTTTCTCTGCCATGTCTGTCAAGTAAAACGCATTGTAGCTCTGTTAATCAGTTTGCTTTCAGCCTTTTACAATTTACAACGCCGTGTCGTCGCCGCTGTGAACGCAGCAAAGAGCAGCCTTAAGGAATTGCCCAACGGCATCAAGTTTGTTACTGCTGCTATTCTGTAGCGTCCGTCTCTTCACTTCAGTTTATTTAGTAGAAGCAATAACCTAGAGGGAGGGGCCCACAGAGACACTCTTGCACATGAGATATCCTTCGTAGACGTCGAGGGCAAATGTATGCTGTAAAAACCAATTTTATGCTTTCTAGATGGAGCCACTAGTATGGAGGGTTTGAAAACTTGGGCTCGACGTAATTTTAATTCAGGTTTTGAGTGAAAAAAAAAAATAAAAAAAAATTGTCCCTTCTGTAGCGTAATGTCTTTGGTTCCTCCCAGCCATGCTGAACCTTGATTAAACCCATCTGCTACTCTGGTGGTTCATGTGTTAATTATCCACAGGGGATCAATTCCTTTTAAGTGCAGCAACTTGGCTGTGCGATGAAAAAACCCCCAAGAGTGGACAGTTAGGAGGCTCATTCAGATCAGGGTAATAGAATGGAGATTGTCTTCTACAGCACCAGCATGACCAGCTGTTTGTTCTTAGCTGGAGTGGCGTAGGTTAACTTCATATCTGGATACAAGACTGCTGTTGTTTGAATTAATAAAATTGATCATTTAAGTTGTTTTAACTCTGTTTAAGGTGGTTCAAATAAAAAAAAAAAAAAAATCTGCTTCTGCAACAATTACAGCCATCCCACAGCCATTATGCAATAAATAACGTTCCCATCATGGTACTCCTCACTGTGCTCGCTTATTGTTCTCCCTACCTTTCGTACAACACCAAATTCGACAAAATGTGAATTTGACAATTGTTTTTCAGGCTGCAACCGACCCTCCTTAGGACAACTTTTTATTTCATGTCCTGGACATGTCTGTTTGGTTAGTTATTTCTGTAGGTCTGAAGAGTGCTGATTGTAGCTTCGTCTCTGAGTCAACCTGATTATCTTCAATATTGATTATTGATTATTGATTATCTTCAATATTAAGGTTATTAACCTACTAAGGTATATTTACCTTTCCAGACATACTCATTGTCAAAAAAAAAAAAAAAACCCACACAAAAATGAACTGTGAATTGATTGTATCTGGGCCTTTCAAAGCACCCTCACCGAACCACTGCTTCCAACACCTCCTAACAGGTAGGCCAGAAAGACTTAGATATTTTTTTGTTGAATTGTTTGTTGAAACAACCACCCTGGTCTACCACTTTCAAAATTTGCCAGATGTCTTGGAGTGCTTCATATAGGCATGTCCGGCAATCAGTGATCTCTTACCAAGGGGTACACTACCCAAAAGTAGCCCTTTGATAGCCATTTTATAGGGTAGCAGAGGAAGTGCTTTTATGCCAAGACCCAGTGTCTAATAAGACCAAATTTTCTTTCTAACACATATCTACATCCCGAGTTTTGCAGCAACTGATATCACTACCTAGGGCCATAATTTCATTGTTTCATTGTTATATATTGTTGTATATAATGTGTTTGGACACGTCACATTACGTACAGTTTATAGAACATATTGAGTTGAAGTGAAGAATAGCTGTTTAGTTAAATGCTGGATATACATGTTATTTTACTCAAGGGAGAGATTGCTGATGGTAAAAACAGTAATTAATAATTAATAAGTTAATATCTAGGAGGCTACATATTAATAGTATGTATTTGTGCAACACTCTTTGTAGCTCTGCTTTATTCAGTTGACTGTCTCAACTTATAACCTTCTGGTAACAAATACAGGACCTTAATCACCGAGCTCCCAAACTTCCACTGAGCCTGCTTGAGGTATGAACCCTAAGTTTCTTAGTCTGATGATTCATTTGTCAGTTTTGTTAATGGGACACTGCATGATTAGTGACTCAAGCTGAAATGTCTGGCACGCCACAAATTCTGCTTCGTCATTTTTTGATAAATGCACCATAAGGCCGAAGCCCCCTGCCTGGCATTGTATACGCAATGAGCAATATTGACAAGTCCTCGGATTGATGTCTTCATTTGTGTGACTTGTAAAGATGATTAACTTGAGGCAGAGTAAGAACTAAGCCTTGAGACATTTGGCTCGACACCACGGAAGGCTGCCACTCATTTTTGGGATGTTAATGGATTATAAAATGTGATGTAAACTATGAAGCTTGGCACGAGGTCAATCACTGTTCTCATGGCATAAAACGGAACTAATAAAGCTCGTAGTGTCCTCTGCTGGTCATGTGTAAACACACATCTAAAGGGCCAGGGAAGGCAGCGTTTGGTCAATACTGCCACCGCATGGTTTCTGTGAGTATTGCAATTTCATGGTCACCAACAGATTTTTTCCTGTTATCCTCTGATCAGGGACTGGCTGGACAGTAAACCAGTCCATTTGTGTGTGGCCTTGAGTGTGTGAGCATGTGAATGTACATGAACAGTCCACGGTGGACTGCCTTGCACCTTGGACTTACTCTGTGCATCACATTATTTGGTACCATTTAGGAAATAAATCATTTAACATAAGCACAAGCCTTTTTATTTCTTATTAACAAACCGAAACAATAAAATGATGACAATAATCCCATAATAACCATTAGAAAAATAGTCTGTGCAACACCACTTTTCACAGAAACACTTTATACACAGAAGCGTTGACTAGATTTGGTCCTATTGTCCACTAACATTAAATATATATTAAAAATATATCACCCGTTTATTTATATCTTTTAAATAAAAGCAAGTATTTAGAGTTAAATCCACATTATTACAAATAGTACGATGATTTACCTAAATGATTTTACGGGGGCAGCACAGTGGCTCGGGGGCAGCATTGCTGCTCAGAGCAAGAAGGGCCCGGGTTCAATCCCAGGGTGGGAAATCCTGGGTCCTTTCTGTGTAGAGTCTGCATGTCCTTCCCATAACTGTGTGGGTTTACTCCAGGTACTCCGTTTTTCTCTCACTGTCCAAAGACATGCGTGTGACTTAGTCAAGACTTAGTGTGTGACTCTGGATGTGTGTGTGTGCCCTACGATGAATTGGTGCCCCATCTAGGGTAGTTCCTGCCCTTGCGCCCACACTTGCCAGGTGGCCACCAACTGGCCCGCGATCCCGTTTGCATTAAGTGGAAGATAATGGATGGATGGAGGGATAAATTATTTCACAATACACCGTGAATAGAAATGTACAATAGAATAGAAATGAACCTATTATCTTCGATAGTAAACGTGACGCTAGCAGTGGGAGACCTATTGTAAGCTTTTTAAATAGCACTTTAATCAGTGTCTAGAACAAATCACGTAGCTTAGCAAACACCATCCCAAGACTAATTTAGCAATTAGTAATTTAGCAATTTTTGCTAATCATTGCATGTAATGTGTAAAAAAACTAATAAGCACAGCCTAGATATTAGCAATGGAAGTCTGAATCTTGTCAGCTTTATATTTGTTATTTACAAAGTTAATTTATGAGCATGATAATAATTAATATAATTTATTAGCATTAGTTCAGTGTTAGCCACTGGAATTGGTATATACAATATGATTTTTCCTGTAAATGTATTATAAATTTAGATTAAGGCACTAAAGCAGTGGTGGAAACGGAAATAAAGACAAAAAAATGTTTCTTATACAGTAAAATAAGAAATTGCCAGACTGAACATAAAGAGCTGAATATAATTACAAACCACATATATAAATTTATAAAGACACTGCACTATGCAAAAGTTTGGGCACCCCTGGGCGAATGATGTGCTTTGTTGGTTTTCTTGATAAATATAACACGACTTTTAAAGACTTATTCACACTAAATATTTGCGGTATGTGTGCCGCTGCAAAATACACAGGGCCAAAAAGATTGTCCTACCAGCTTTACTTCTGTTTTAAAAAAGAGCCAATTAGGAGAGTTGTAGTTTTATTCTCACCAAACAACAAATTTGTGACCTGTGACTGAACCGTATCTAATGGTGTGTAATTTCCAGTGGAATAAAATTTCTGCCATTATGACCGTATGTTTTGATATACCTGCAAATTTAGCTGTTTCTTTCACACTATGGCCTTACATCCAATCACTGATTAACATCTGCTTTTTTAACCCATTTTATATCCATATATCAAATACATACCACCTCTGTACCATCTCTTCTCAGTCTATGTTCCCGTCACACATACCGCAGGTATTTATAGCCTGATCATTCACATGCAAGAGCCTGCAGTTACTACCACCTTACCACCATTTGCAAGGTGACATTTTGTTTTGTAAAGGGGTGTATATATACTGTATATATATCATCTTGTAGCCTACCTTAAACATGTCTAAAACACTTACATTAATCTACAGTTGGGCAAAATCATTAACATAAAGATTATTTTATAATAAATTGTTGAATATCTCATATAAATGATAACATTCATATACAATTCAGTATAAACAAAAATATATGAATTATTGTCGCAAACGTGGCTTTTCTTCACTCCATGTGCTAGCACTCATCGATCCCACCTTGTCACTCCCTATGTCATGCTCATGTACAGCAGGAGAATGCCCGGAGAAAACTCGAATTCAGAATTCAGAGTGGATTTTGCCGAATGTATATTCATGTGTGTTCCCAGATTCCCATCGTTTAAGCGAAATATCGTAAATCGGACCATCGTAAAACGGGGGTCACCTGTACAGGGGGCCACTTGCATACGCAAATTTGAGTTGATATTTGAAACTTATGTATTTTTGCTCACATTATTTATTGAACACACTCATAGCTTTAGATTCCATTGACATAAATATGTTTTTTTTGCTCACGATAGTCAAGTATGACCACTGCTTTACAGGCGCTTGGGTGGGGCAGCGTTCTGTCATGCCAACCCACCACCACAAGGCCACAGGTTCGAGTTGGCTATCATGTGCATGCCATCCCAGGAAAAAAATATACTATGAAATGTCATAGTAAAACTGTAATTTGCTTGTTTTATTGTGAACTTTCACAGATTGACCATAAAGTTCACAGTTCTTCTATGATTTTTGATGGTAATTTGGCCACTTCATGTTTCTACTGTCAAATGTCTCTGGGATGATTGGCTGTGTCTGAGTGAGGGGACATGAAGTCCTTTAATGGTGAATATCTGAGATAGGAAGCAAATTTAAATGACATACAGGTACTCCCCATTTTATGATGCTCCAATTGATTATATTTTGGCTTTATGGTGGGAATTCTGATAATACACATAAATAGACATTTTGCAGAAACCATACTTTTAATTTTTATTTCGATTGTCCTCGGGCACGCGATACGCAGTGTGTTCTCCCATGTTAAATAAGGAAATCGGCAGTGCGTGACATAGAGAGTCACATGGTGGGAGTGATGAGCTCTGGAAAATGTAGTGAGGGACAGCAATGGCTGTTTTTGTTTTTCACATCCAAATACAATCAATAATTAACAAACCCTTTATCATAAAATAAGTTTCATGTTAATGATTTTGCCCAGCTGTAGTTTAATGTAGGTGTTTAAAGCACGTTTTAGGTCGACTATGCTATTATAAAGACAGTATGTATTTCTTGTAGGTTTGTCATAATGAATCTCCCTGTATTTCTGCAAATTTGAACAAAAGCTCAAACATAACATTTGATGTGCAAAAGCTTGGATGGTTTATTGAATTTTCAATAATTACTTCATATTTAAGTCTGTTCCCTGCAGCTAAACCTGCCCAAACCTTTGCATGAAAGTCTGTAAGTGCTGTGCAATGAACTGAAACCTTTTTGAAAGTGACGGCTGAACAGACCCGCCTTTTAAACCCTGACTCGGCTTATTATAGCAAGAGAACAGTAATTTTCTTAATGACCACAGAATCATTTTCATAAACGACATGTGACAGTAATCCATTCATGCGAGTGTAAGTGCTGGATTTGTGAAAACCATTTCTGGATGTAATCTTGCGTATCAGTGGAAAATAACTGTAGCATGGCTGGATGTTTGTTCATGTAAAACCAAGTCGAGTGGAGAGAGTAATTCCATTGGCGGTGAAGCATGAGTCGACGTTAGCCCTCTTTGAGCTGGCTGAGGCCATTACACATCACTTTCCCGCACCGCGAGGCGTGATAGTCATACAGAGGATAACACGTCATCCGACGAATCCTGAATAGACTCCTTCTTCTCCTCTTTCTCAATGTCAGCTGAAGAACCAGGCCTGATCACAATATCTTCCACCTCTCCAGCTGAGAAGCTACTGGGACACTCCACCTCCTTATATTTTCCAGATCCATCTTTGACAAACACCTCTTTGCAACAGCTGTTTTTCTCAGGGTCTGGGCTGTAAAGGTACTCATACATTGCTGCTGCTAGGACACCACCTAGGATGGGTCCTACCCAGTAGACCTAGAGGGAATGCAACACAAGACTAGTTTTCTATGAGGATATAAGTAATGTGAAGTCATTAAAGGCTCATTTGTATCATCTGGGCTTTTATATAGGTTTGTAGCTTATTCTACTGTCAGAAGTACACATAATATTAAACCAAAATGATTATGTATATAATAAATGCTAAATCACACCATATATGAAGGAATCAGTATGCATGAAACAAACAGTTTATTGTGCACAAATGTCTTTTGAAATATATTAAAAATAGAACAGAAACAAATATGCATTTTTGAGTATCTGAAGTATCTTTGCCCTGGTAAGACCCAGATTAAATTGTTACTGGGTTCATAATGTGGCTCCATTGCTTGCTTTTCCTGCCACATCCAGTGACTTCTCAGGCAACGTTTAAGCCTTTGACTTCACTGTTTCAGTAACGCCACTGTAATCGTGGAGTTACCCACAGCAGCTGCAGAAAGCTAAATACTGTGGCACTGTGACAGCCTAGCAGTTAAGGACTATGGACCAGAAGGTCCAGGGTTAAAAAATTCCCACCCCTGGCACAGTTGGGTCCCTGAGCAAGGCCCTTTACACACAATTGCTTGGATTGTAAGAGTGTATGAATTGTAAGTAGCTCTGAACAAGGGCGTCTGCTAAATGCTCTAAATGTAAATGTAAATACATACAATTACATACAAATGTTACATTTTACATTTACGGCATTTAACAGACACCCTTATTTAAAGCGACTTACTACTCAAGCAATGGTGGGTTAAGGGCCTTGCTTAAGGACCCAACTGGGGTCCAGTACTTTAACTGCTTAGCTACCACAGTCCCATAAATATATGCAAGTTTTTAGCAAGTTCAATCTGATGGAACCTCTTCTAGCTGTTAACAGATTGCTATGGTATGCTATGCTACGTTATGCTATGCCGTATGTTATGCTACCTAGTTAGCCAGCTGTTGTTTCTGGTATGGTATATAAAAAATTCATACCGTATGGGAAATTAAAATCTAGCACTAGCTCTGGCCAACATATGTTATCTACATAGACTAGATCTAAACATCAAAGAAATCCATTTGAACTGCACTTAAGCTGCTGTTGTTAAATCATGTAAGACAAAAAGAAAATCAAAGTCAGTTACCTTGAAATCCGATTATGTAGTCTAATGAATACAGGTGTGTGTTTCCACGCAAAGTGCCCAGTAGTTAGGGCTCTGGCATACTAATAAGAAGGGCATGAGTTCAAATCCAAGCTCTACCAAGCTGCCACTGCTCATTAAGTCTTAAAAGCTCAAGAGCTTTAAGAAGTGAAAAAGTGCATCTACAAAATGATGTATACGTTTACTAGCTTGCAGCTGAAAATGGAAAAAATAAAACGTATTTCTATCTGTTTGAACAAAGCCTTTGGGCTAACCTTTACAGAAAAAAGGACTCTGAGGTACAGAAAGCTCTTTGGAGCAGCAAAGCACCCTGCACCAACCAAAGAACCCTTGGGAAACCCATTTCTCTAAGACAATACATAAGGATAACCTGAAAGAATAGAACGTTATGCTAGCCATTGTTGTCTATTCTCAATATATAATAATACATCACAGTGTTAAAATATCACATCCTAGATAGTAACCGAGAAAGGATCTCCAGACCTTTGTGGATGTTTTGAACTCTCTTCTAAAAAACACCAAAGACCAGCATATTTGTGTGTTTCACATATTGTTATTCTGGAACAACCAGAAAGATAAATGCTGGTAAAGCTGTTGACCAACACCAAAACACAGCATATGCTAGAGGGCTGAAGAGTAAACCCATTTGATTGGGGCCAGAAACATCTCTGCATTGACTAAAGTTAAAGACCTGGGTCCAAATTCATCAAGTTTCAAGGAATCAACTTAGATAGCTAAGTCTAACTGAGCTAGCAGTTTTAACTGAACAGCGAGTTTATGGGGGGATTTTTGCAGACTTTGCAGATCATTAAAGTGGTCATGTAAACAGTTTTTAAATAGATAATGTAATTTGTCACTTGGTCATGTAAACTAGAAATTAGTCTGCCCATGTACTAAAGACTTTTTCATGGGCCGTGACCATTTTTTCCTCGCAGTATCTGGCAACCTTGGAATAATACACGCCAACACTTTGTGAAACCTCTGACACTCTGAGATACTTGAGAAAGTGAAGAAATAGATGATTTAATATTAGAGTTTAAAGTTTGTCACATCTTTCTGTGAGGTTGTTGAATGGTTGCCAAATACAAATCTGATTTCTACCCCAGTCATGTCAACCCACAGATTTCCCATGATCTGATTTCTGAAGTGCATGTAAACTCGTTGTTCGGATTAGAGAAATCTAATTTCCGGATTATTAAATGCAATCTCAAAGCAACTCTGAGCAAGGAAAAGTGAATCTTACTGACGAGGCAGGATTGACCCAGGAACTAGGTATGACTTATCTGTTGATTAGTGAAATATAGCCTGGACAGCACTGTGGCTCGGTGAGTAGCACCACTGCCTCACAGCAAGAAGGTCCTGGGTTCTTTCTGTGTGGAGTATGCATGTCCTCCCCATTTCTACGTGGGTTTACTCCAGGTACTCCGGTTTCCTCCCACAGTCCAAAGATATTTGTGTTAGGTTAATTGGTGTTTTTAAAAGTGGCCCTTAGCATGTGACCGTGTGTGTGTGTGCCCTGTGATGAATTAGCGCCCTGTCTAGTATTGCTCATGCCCTTGCGCCCAGAGTTGCTGGGTGGGCACCGGCTGGCCTGCAACTCCGTGTGGATTAATCAGAACATAATGGATGGAAATATAACCTATTATGAGCCTTTACTTTAAAATAACAGTCATCCACTATTTCTGCCTGTTTTACACTAATTACAGCCATGTGTTTATTTGTGTAATTTACTAACAGTTTATTTACCCTGCTGGTAATTTGTGCTCTACTTAATCCGTTGAATCAATTAATTTAACTGCTCCTGTGCATATTTAACTGGTAGGGTATTTCTAATAAGGTCGGCCACAAACATTAGTCCTGTACGATCTAATCGTTAGCGTTTGGAGAATATTCCATCTTCCTTGTCTCTTTCCAGATTTCTTTCGTTTGCTTAAGAAAAATCCTGAGCCTCCTAAGGGCCCTCCTCTCTACTCTGAGTTTTTTACTTTTATTGTAATACCCTTTTATATTTTGATCAATTCATAGTACAAATTATCCCTTATTTACACCATGGTTAACATTACGATCTGAAGCTCACTGAAGATCTGAAGCCTTGAAACACTTTTTGTCTAGGAATGGTGCAAGGTTCTGTCTCTATCCTCCAGTCTGTTGATATATCCTCTATAAAAACTGTGGTGGCCTAGTGGTTATGGTACTGGACTATGGACCAGAAGGTCCTGGGTTCTAATCCCACCTCTGCCACAGTTGGGTCCCTGAGCAAGGCCCTTAACCCACAATTGCTTGGATTGTAAGACTGTATTAA
>JAVSBV010000127.1:7395574-7422189 GCA_033117975.1 Parotocinclus spilosoma | reverse complement strand
TTTTTCGAAACGATCTACAACACAATGTATAGGTACTCAGCATGCGAAGCATAACACTGTAAAAAACAAGTTCTTACGAAATTCCAGTCAACGTTTGAAGAACTTATCCAGTGTGATTTGACGCGCTTTAGCTGTGGCTAAGTAGTGACTTGTGGCTTTTTTTTGTAGTAAATGGAACTGTTAGGCCTGTAGGTGGCAGTAGAGGGCTGGGGAGAAACTCGTGAGTTTTTGGGTAGTGATTCCAGAGACTAATAGTTTCTTCACGAGTATTACATACTGTACACATTCTTTGGTCCGATTAAGCGAAATTTCGGTCCAAATAAGCAATAAAATTACACATATATAATAGGATTTGTTTCGGTACTTTAGGATTTGGTCCGAATAAGCGGCCCATTAACCAGTGGTCCTATTAACCGGAATCGACTGTATTTTATTCTTTGCTATTCTTTTTATTCTCTTTTGCTTGCTGCCTTTTTGTCTTATACTTCCATTTTCCTTCCTGTCTTTTTTTTCTTTCTGCATTTCTGTCCTTTAATCTTTATTTTTTTTTCTTTAGCCTCTTTTTATTTCCCGTTTGCTCATGTACCTGCTCACAGCAGAAATAAGCTGACCATGTAACGTGACTCGGAGTGGATTTTTACGAAACAAATCAATGAAACTTGTATTTTTTTTCTTTGATGAAAGACATTGCTTATTAATGTATGATATGTAAACTGTGCAAAACAATGCACGTTCTTGTATAAGTTTAAAATAAAACTTTAGTCCTCCGAAATTCAAGAATTGACTAGAAACAGAGGTATAAAATTGGAAACAAAATGCTCCATTGTATATCTTAAATAAACTCTGGAAACAAATGTAGAACCACTCAAAATGTTTTTTGTACATAAATGTAAACAAAAAGAGCTGCAGTTAATAGAAATAAGAGATTTCATTGCCACCTGCTGTTCAATAAATTTAAATACCTTAGATGGCGCAATAAACAACAAGGGAACTATTTTCCCTAGTTTATTACATTTATTTATTATTGTTTCACATTTTGTTTTGTGTTATCTATGTGTTCTTTCTTTCTTCCTTTTATACTTTTTGGTACGCGTTTTTTTCTTTTGTTCTCTTAAGTTTATTCAACTTGATTTTCTTATTTCTCTTACCTATCCTTTCCTAGTTTTATCCTTTTTTTAAATTGTAGTTCTTATTTTCTTTCTTACCCTTTCTACTGCTTTCTTTCTCCCTCCCTTATTTACTTTCGTTTACGTTACTTGCATTATCTTGTTGTTTTTCTTCCTTTCTTTTTTTTAACCGTATCTTTAAGGGATGCCATGGAATAGGGTACCATGTGAATTGTCGAGTTGGCTTATGTTGTCTTGTTTTTTGCACCATCTAATGTATTTACGTTTTTTGAACAGCAGGTGGAAATAAGACCACTTGTTTCTTTTAACTAAATATTTTTTTCGTTTACATTTATGCATAAAAAACATGTTGAGTAGTTCAAGTGTGTTTCTGTAGTTACTTAAGATACACAATAGAGCATTTTGTTTAAAATTTCATAACTCTGTTTCTAGTCAGTTCTTGAATTGCGGAGGACTAAAGTTTTATTTTAAATATACAAGAAAATTAGCATTGTATTGCACTGTTTACACATCAGAAATGTTATTAATAAAAAAAATGCAAGTTTGTTGATTTGTTTCATAAAAATCCACTCCAAGTTACGTTACATGCTTAGCCTTTTCTTCTGTGAGCAGGTAGATCAGGTATGGACCACAGACCACATGTTTCACACAACCAGTCAAGCTAGTAGATCATACTGCTTGTACATTTTATAGAATATATAGTAATATATTTATGTGTTTAGCAGCTATGTGTTTCATCCTAGTTGTTTTTCACAGCAGCAACACAAAGAGTATACACTCCTGTCATTGTAGTGGCTCGTTTGGAAGCAGGCACACAGTAAATCTGGCTTTGCCCTCTGGGGTGCTAGAGGTGAAAACAGGCACCATGGAAGCCCCAGGGAAGAAGGACCTCTTGTTATTACTTAATATATATACAATATATAATAACAGAAGTAAGTCTTGTGAAAAAAGACCATCAAACCATTTACAGGCAGCATCTCATATAAAGAAACTACACTGATGCTTTCTTTTGGCCAGTTTAAATAACGTTTTTACTAAGTACATAAGTGTTTTTACATCACGAAGAATTTGAGAGGCACCATGCCCAAATGGGACCAGACTACAAGACTAGGTGTTTAGTAGTTGTGTAAAAATGTATTTTGAACATAGTATGGGAGATACACTTTCTAGACAGAAATGGTGTTGTTTTTGGATTTTAAATAATTTCAGAAAGTTTTTTAACCTTAATTAAACCTTCACAATTTGTTTGACTAGGGCTCTGGTGATACAGTGGGTAAGGTCAAGGATCCCTTTCCAGAAGATCCAGGTATCATGTTCTAGCTAATGTTACTTCCAAGCTGCCACTTTTTGTGCAGTAAACCACAATTGATTGGATTAAACATCGTTAGATTCTTTCAGGTTCTAAGTCCCTCTTATAACATCATTTGCCAAATGACTAAATATTCTCCAAGCCATTCAGCAGAAGTGCTTCAACTTTAGTAAGGATTTCATTCGGATGGTGAAGAATCAGACATCAAATTTGCCCCCCACCATCACCATACACATATATGTGTGTGTGTGTTGTGAAGTGGAAATGAAATATGTGCTCTAATGATATCTTTCTGCCCATGCGCTTTCCATTTCTCTTCATCATCTAGTGCTTGGCATTCAGCTTGCTCAGCATTTTATCTGGGGAGCAATTTCTCGGGGGAATCATAAAGAGTTTGATTCACACTCATGGCCAAATGTCAACAAAGTTGGGGAGTATGAGTGAATGAAAGCTTCAGCCAGAGAAGCATTTTGCTCAATCTTTGAGGAACAGTTTCCTTAGGTGGCCTGAGGTGGTGGGAGTGATGAGACGCTGGTAGAGCCGTGGTAGTGGTTTTCGCTTTTATGAAATGACTTAGTAACTTAATTGCATGAGATATTCCATATAAGGTTGTGTTAATTGTTTTCCCATATGTAGTTTAGTGTAAGTGTTTTAAGCATGTTTAAGGTTGGCTACGCTATAATATATACAGTACAGACTACATTAAACTTCTCACATCAACTGCGATGATGGATTTGTTTCATTATCCCAGTGTAAATACGGGACATCCTGAACCCATATTTGTAATTGTCGGAGAGAAAGCAATCACAAGCCACAAAGTAAACAGTCCAAGAAAGTTATATATTATTTAATATTTCTCGTAGCCACAGATTTCTGACTTTATTTTAAGACTGGGGGACTTTTCCCAACGTAGTAAAGTAAAAAAAAAATCAACAACAACGGAATGGCGAGCCAATGGGAATTAATTTAGCAATTCAAAACATCAATTCAGCAATTAAGACAGATCGTTTCTTCAGGACACTACAATCTGTCATCTAAAATACTGATTATAGGTAAACGCACGCTTATTGGATCACACGAGATACTTTTACTCGTGTTGTTAAGAAAATATCAAATAAGCACAGTCATCATGGAAATTTGCCTAATATGGTATTCTCCTGGCAATTATATGGGCCTAATGGGACCCAAATGGCACCGTGGTTTGTTTCATAATGGCGCAACAGCTCAACAATGACTAATGGCACCCAGCAGTTGATTTCTGTTGTTAGCTTAATGGCATTAATAACGCGGTGCAGACGTAGCGCTCACATTAATGATGATGGAATCCTCGTTAATCTATCATCCCACACCGCAAGCCGCCCCGGACCAGAGAACGCACCACTCGAGGATAGCACTGATGAGCTCTTTCCACCTGGGCACTGCAAACACCTGCCAAAATATTGGCAATTAGAGGCTAATTAGTTGCAAATGTTTTCCGTGTAAAAAGCAAAGGAGATTTTTCTCGCGTTCCAGCATGCTGCTCGCTGATATAGCGGCCCTCAGGTGCCTTGCATCCTTAGATGAGAACTGGTGCTCCGGATCAACATATGCAAATGATTTATTAATTACCCCTCGACTTAATGGCCACATTTTAGACACTGAAGCCCGGTCTGGCTCGTCACAGCCCCTCCCGGAACGAGACCCGGGCTGCAAACGCCTGAGTGTGCACTTTCTCAAAGTGCTGTTTACTGAAAGAAAAAGTAGGCAAGTAACGCTCTTGGAAAGGGACATTTTTTTTAAAACTTTGAGTTGCAAAACCAAGTTGCCGTGATCGTTCGCATGGGCCTGTTGATGACAGTCATAGTTTGATTCTGTCTAAATAAAAGTGTCTTTTATTTGAATTGATAGGTCAGGTTGGACGTTTATGAAGCTCTAGAGCAGTGACGCCCAACCTTTTTCGGCCTGGGGGCCATATAAATCTCCGACACGCGTGTCACTATGGGGCGCCGTTTGTAAAGCGGAACACTCGTAAAATAACACCAGCATTTTCGTCACAATTAGCGTAAACACTAACATTTTTTCAACATTTAGCACTGCCGATTGGAAAGTGTCTAAGAAAATTTAAATGAACATTTAAATGCTTAACATACAAATTATATTGTTTTATATTTATATACAAATTAAATTGTCTGTGAGGCAATTACACAAGATGGGTTTCGTCCATTTTATCACTAAAAACGTTTATTAACACACAAGTTCTTATTTTCGGAGATTTTAAAAAATTTCTGCAGGCACCATGGCATAGAAATCAATTGTCTGCATCGCTCGAAAATTGTCAAGCAGGGATGTCTGGCTTTGCAAGTCAATCAGTTCCAGTTGCAGGTCTGGACTTGATACATCGGCTGCAAATGGATTTTTGAAAAGAAGTATTTCATTCTTTAAATCATGAAAATACACAAATCGTTCATTGAAATTATCCTTTAAGAACCCCACAAGTTGGATTATTCTTGCTTTGGGGAAAGACAAATAAGTTTCGAGGGGCCGGATAACATTGTGTTATGGGCCGTAGGTTGGGCGTTGTGGCGCTGGAGGATTGGGTTGTTTCGGGATGAGGTGTGAACCGTTACAGGGGAAGAATGAAGTTAGTAAAGTATTTCAAAAGACATGGTGGTTCATCGATACACAATAAATCTATAATAAAACAGTCTACAAAAAGATATGACATTCAGTAGTGCGGTGAGAGAAACCGTGCCTTTTTAAACGTTGTATTCTCTTCTCCAATGTAAATTACCTTACCTCTTTGTTTTATCCTTCCTCCCTTAGGCCACTTTTTTACCTTGAATTCTTTCCCACTTGAATTGATTTACAGGCCTTTTCTTTACCTACACTGCTCACAAAAATTAGGGAATAGTTCAAAATTAAATACTGGAGTTCAAAATGAATGATGTATTATTATATCATAAAATATTTCCTAATTTTTGTGAGCAGTATCCTTCTTGACCCTTCTCAAGGGTATATCCTTCTCAACCCTTCTCTGTCTTAACGGCGGACGACTCTTTATCCTGCAAAGAATTGGTACTGCGGTAGCCTAGCGGTTAAGGTACAGGACTTAATGGACCTAATGGTCTAGGGTTCATATCCCACCTCTGCCAAGCTGCCACAGTTGGGCCCTTAACACACAATGGCTTAAATTGTAAGATTGTATGCGTTGTAAGTCGCTCTGGATAAGGGCGTCTGCTAAACTTACTTATGAGAGCTGGAGGACAGCAAGTGAGCTGAGATGTGTACAGTGATTAAAATCATGACATGAATCTGAAATAACGTATACAGTACTGTGCAAAAGTCTTAGATTAGACTTAGATTTGTTGTTACAGCATTACTATAATGAGCATATATAACATATTGTAGATTGGACCCAAAGATTTTAATGGATTCATCACTTCCAATATAATACTTATCTACTTATCTTCATTCCACCAATCATTATAATCTTTATAATGATACCTTTTCGCCCTGTTCGCCTTCCAAAAAAGTGGTTTCTTGGCTTCGATCCTTCCAAAAAAAACATTCCTGATCAAGCTTGTATAAGAAGATATAAAAGTCTGTCTTATGTACATCTAATTCATTTCTAAATAGCAGAGAAAATTAAAGAGAATTTGGGTTTTAAATGAAACATAGTAAATAGTTTTTGGTAAGTGTTTCATTGCTTTGTCAGTGTACATTCCCTTGTCACTTAGCCACCCTTATCCAGCGCCACTTATCAACTGATACACTTTAAATCTAAGCAAATGTTGGCTTGCTCAAGGACAAGAGAGGCAGCTTGTCAGAGGTGGGATATGAACTTCTGGTCCATGACGTGACATAAACGCTGTTGTTTTAGTGGTGAAGAGCAAACGGAAACATGAACATCCCCGTGACGTGTAATTACAGTTTGAACGTTGTGGTGGTGCAAGTGTAAGTGACTGGAGTTGAGATGAAATATTAATAAGATGAAATGCTTAGAACCCAAGCCTGTCTGATCCACTGTAATGCTGGGTCAAGTATAAATCTGAGACTCTTTTGCAGATTTATGGGGCCACGAGCCACCCGGGGGCTCTAAGGAGGTAAAAAAACATCCCAGATTTATGGTAATTTATGTCTTCTTGTCTCCTTAGTGCGATCACTCAAATTTGTTGATTGCTCGGGAGGTGGCTTGCTGATGTCGCAGGTAATCTCGCTTGGCCATGTTACCTTCTGGTTCTCCTCTATCTAGCCATGATCCTATACTTAATGCTGCTGGAGTTTCATGCAACACATGGCATCGGTGATTGTTAAAAGATTTTGTGCTCTTAATCAATAGCTAACTACATTTTCTCTTTTTTCCCCAATGTTCCAGTACCAGTTCCAGCCCCACACAATAAGATTCTAAACAGTCCCACTATGCCCGGACCACACCAGAGGTCAGTAACTGCATCCTGTTAGAGGACAATGTGACTTTTTGTATCGGTATAAATATTACGGATATACCCATCTGTTACGCTACTCTATTCGATATATTATTTATCCGTTATTATTTATGTCATATTATTGTTAGGGTAGCACCGTGGCTCGCCTCACAGCAAGAAGGTCCCAGGTTCAATCCCATGGTGGAGCAGCCTGGGTCCTTCCTGTGTGGAGTCTGCATGTCCTCCCCGTGTCTGCGTTGGTTTACTCCAGATACTCTGTGTTCCTCCCACAGTCCAAAGACATGTGTGTTAAGTTAATTGATGTCTCTAATTGGTGTCTCTAAAGTGGCCCAGTGTATGTGACTAGGGTTGTTCCTGCTCTTGCGCCCAGAGTTGCCAGGTGGGCACCGGCTGGTTTAAAACCCTGTGTGGATTAATCCTCAATCTTTACAATTAATATTTATGCCAGCCAAAAAGGATGGGTCTCTTTTTGAGCCTTAGCCCTCCCAATGGGTCTTCCTAGCAACGTTTACGGAGTTTTCTGTTTTTCACTGCCTCTCTAGGCTTGCTCAATTTGGGATTGGCCTTATAAGATAACATAAGGTTTTAAAGCTGCTTTGAGACAACGCTTCATTGTAAAGAGTGTTGCATAAATCAATCTGACTTGACATGATTTGACTAGCTTTAGGGCACCTAGACAGTCTGAGGGCCAGTAGGCAGAGGTTCAAGCCCCTGGCGTCTATCTTTGCATGTGGCTGGTTGCATGGCAAGGGTCAGGGGGCTCTGGAGGATAAAGGTTAAAGAGACACAGCCCCATCATAGAGCTGGATAGGGGTCGCTGTCATAGCACTTGAGGCTAATCAACATATGTCCTTCTCTCCTTCAGACACAATAAGCCACGCCTATATCTGATGCCAAAATCATTTGAAGCCCAGCCCTGCAGTGGTGAGCAACAGCAAATGTCGTGCTGAAAGACATTCTTGGGCATTTAAACCATCAAACTGTTAGAGTTCCTACTTTATGCCCCAGAGCGGATTCGATGTTACAGAACCATCGGCAAGGTGGTTTATATCCTGTTTAATGCGCAACATGATTACGAACACGTGGTACCCCATTACTTAAGCGCACCCAACCACCAGTGCGCACACACATCGCGACACACTGGACATTCGCTCGGTCAGTATGGTCAGTTGGTAACGTCCCGGGGTTAATACGTGTACGGTCAAAACCCAAGGTAATCTAGCATTAGGGATAGATTGAGGGTTTCCCATTTCATACTCGCTTGCTCCCAAGCACTCCGATTGAGACACGCCCCGGCTCGGTTTCTCCGTGTGCTCCTCGCACGCTTGAGATTACGCTCTTCCCATCCTCGGCACCCTTCGAGCCTCATTCCAGCCAGCTGTCCGCTCTAAATGAGACGCGCCCCGGCTGGGTTTTCGCCACCCAGCTGCGCGCTCAAACTCATGCTCGCCCTCTGTTGTTCTGGAGTTCCTCCGTGCCCCTGATGTTCCGGATTCCTCCGCACCACACAATTTGGGAGACGTTGCCGCAATCAATTCGCACCCTGGCCAGCTGGGGAGGTGTTAAAATGCACGCGACACAGGTGCGCATTTTTTTCACCTCCTTTCCTCCTTTTAGTTCCTTTTATTTAGTTCCTTTTTCCCTTTTTTAGCCTTTATATATTATTTCCCTATTCTTATTATACGCCATGGGATTCTGTCACTCCCGCATACTTGGGTCCTACCATATCCCAAAACACAAACAGTGTGTAACATCTAATCAGCTACAGTACATGAGCACATTGTATTTAATTTACCCGATTTGGGTTGGTACATGTATCAGGGGACTGATCCCAGGCCCCAGACTGAAACTTTCGGGGGCATGTTTTCTCCAAAAGTATCAGCGCTGTACTATGAAATCATAAGCTACAACACTGACCTGTGACTTAAGTTAATTATATGTTTGTTCCTGAAAACGAAGAGCACATTGTGCCTCGCTAAGCTGACTTAACGATGCCTTAATAAAATGTACACACATAAAATGAGCCATTTTGAACTATATACAGCACTCATTACACTTGAAGCCATGTTCCATTTGCATGGGTTATTAAAGTGGACTAATGGCAACACGCCCTGGTGCCTCTAAGTTTAATGCTTAATCATTAATGCTCATCACCAAGCGTGGTAGGGACTGTTCAGGTCAGTTGGATTGCTTACTTATGAGAGCTGGAGGACAGCAAGTGAGCAGAGATGTGTACAGTGATTAAAATCATGGCATGAATCTGAACTAACGTATACAGTACTGTGCAAAAGTCTTAGACCACCATTAGATTTGTTGTTACAGCAATACTATGATGAGCATATATAACATATTGTAGATTGGACCCAAAGATTTTAATGGATTCATGACTTCCATAATACTCTTTTCTACTTATCTTTATTCCACCAATCTTTATAATCTTACTCTTTCACCCTGTTCCCCTTCCAAAAAAGTGGTTTCTTGGCTTCGCTCCTTCCAAAAAGACCATTCCTGTAGAAGCTGCACACTCAATAGGGATTGTGGTGGCCTAGTGGTTAAGGTATTGGACTAAGGGCCAGGGTTCAAATCCCACCTCTGCCACAGTTGGGCCCCTTAACAGCAAGGCCCTTAACGCACAACTGTTTGGATTGCAAGACTGTATTAATTGTAAGTCGCTCTGGATAAGGGCGTCTGCTAAATAACTTGGAGTCTATACAATCTGATTTGAATTTTCTTTCTTTCTTTTTGTCTATTTGGCTTAAAAAAGAGACTGAGAAAATAGTCATTATGCCATTGCTAAAACAATAGTTTATCTAATCTAATGGTGGCCTAAGACTTTTGCACAGTACAAGTGCAACCTGCATTTGCATCAAACGTCCAAGGTCTTAACAATCATAAGAGGACATAAAAGTCTGTCTTATGTACATCTAATTCATGTCTAAATAGCAGAGAAAAGAAAAGAACATAACATTTGGGTCTTAAAGAAAACATGGTAAAATGTTTTTTTTAAATGATAAAGTGTTTCAAAGTGTATAAAAGATACAAAGATAAGAATAACAGTGTTGTACAGTGTTTTACAGTACTAATTGCCTTTATATTGTGATTTAATGAATATTATTATACAACATAAAACACTATGGGCAAAGTATCTAAACTACTGTGCGACTCTGGTTGTTACCCTGTCCGTTTTGGTTCATCATCCTGTTTTATAGTGCCTAAATACCTATATTATGTATAAAATATACATACAATATACACATAATAATAGGTTACTGACTATTATTTTTAGGACAATATCTCCCTACCCTTACCCTGCCCCTCCAGTGATAAGCCTCAGCTCTGAACTGTCCGTTTTTGATGTTTGCATGCATTGGTGACTTGTTTTAACTAATATCATTCAAAGCTACTTTTGCTGTTTTTGTTAATACAATAAACAGCAAATATAAATAATAATTCTCAGTAATGGATTGAATCATGTCTCCTGCTTCTTAGTATAACAATCCTGATTGTCTTTTGAGCTGCTGGTACTGGTTTGCAGTAAATATTTTCTTGGATGATATTCCTAGGCTGGCATAGTCACACCTATCCGGATGAATGCCACATTTGGTTTACCACATCTGTGTTTATTCACTTAATGATCAGCACGGCAGGAATGATTTGCTCAGACCACCAACAATGAGTGAAGGAAGGTTACTGAGAATGTTCTAGGGCACACTCGGCCCCGTTCCCACGTCACAAAGCTCAAATCATCTCAAACTGTTTTCATGAACTTGACAATGAGTTCACTGTACTCAAATAGCCTGCACAAGAACCAGATGTCAATCCTGGAGATCACCTTTTGGATATGGTGGAACGGGAGATTGGCATCATGGATGTGCAGCCGACAAATCTGCAGCAACTGCGTGAATCATATGAAGTCGAACTAAAATGTTTGAGCAAGGATTTTGCTGTGGAACAACACATTTAGGCAGTTCTGAAGACAAGCTGGTACTAACATGTGGTCAGTGTGTGTATACTAAAAAAAAAAGTCTTTGGGGACACTTCTGGCTATGCCACATCATGTTTTATACCATGGTGTTTATGGAAATGTGGTATTTTTTGCTAGCATCTTCTGCTACTACGCTACAGGCATGGGGCCTCCAGGAGCGCAAAAGAAGACCCTCAAGTGCCATCGCGTTTGCACACTCCATGTCACCCCACTGTTTTCTTTCCCTCTGTTTTACTCTGTTTTAATTTCTGCGCTATGGCTGGAGTGTATTTCCTTCATATTTCCTATGGGAAATTAAAGTGGGGATTATGGATCTCTGGAGGGTTCGAGTAGAGATGAGATTCAGAGAGGACGAGCAGCTCTGGAGCAGTGGGTGGGAGCGGTGGAGGTGTGAGGCATTTGCTTAGTTGACTTTAAAGGGATCTGCTGCAACATAACCTTTAACTGTGTTTGAATCCTGACAGGCACGTACAGCGATACGTCCCGTTATGCTGCACTGACTTCCGGACCTATTGCAGGGAGTTCTGTGACGGATCAGGCAAAGACCAAATGCACACGGCTTTCCCACTTATCTCAGTCCTACGTTTTGTTGCCTTGCATTAGTGATGAGCTAATGGAGCAAACGTGCAGTAAAAGCGAACGAGAAGCAGTGCTTGCTGATAGTGTTAAATAAGCTCAGAAAGAAATAAACTGCTCACCAGATTTAGGGGATACTTCAAATTGAAATCTCCCATAATGAATTATCCCTTGTTTTTGTTTTTTTAAGCAGTGTGAATTTTGGCTTAAAATGGTTCAAGATACAATTGCAGCTTTTGAGTGACTTGTATAAATCAAGTAATAATACACAAGAGGGAGAGCTATAATGTGAAATATGTGGCATTGGTGTACTGCGGTCGAGTGCCAAAGATCAGTACACCTCTGACAATCAGAAAAAAAGGAAAAGAAATATTTAACAAACTCTTGTATCAGCCTTAGTTTGTTGGTTTATTCTTTTATTCTCAATTGCTGTAACAGGAAGCTTCATAACCACTTTTTGGGCACCAGAGTCCCATTTCCCAGCATTACTCCAGCACCAGCATATACTTTACAGTGCTTTACAAAAGTCTTAAGATACCCTTGGAGTTGGAGTTTCGGCAACAATATAATGACCATATATGACATATTGTCAGTGACTGGACCCAAAAATTGTCCTATTTTTCCACTATTCCAATCTTTGTGAGCTTGAGAATATATTAGCTTTTTCACCCTGGTAACCTTTGAAAAAAAGTGATTTCTTGGCTGCTACCCTTAAAAAAAACATTCTTATGAAACTTCTTAGACCTGTAGAATGGTCATGCACATATCCTGTATTTGCTTGTTGTTTTCTAATAAGGAGCTAATAATATTTGGTCATTATCCATCCATCCATCTATTCATTATCTCCCGCTTAATCCACACGGGGTCGCAGGCCAACCGATGCCCATCCGGCAACTCTGGGCAAAAGGGCAGGAACAACCCTAGACGGGGCAGCAATTCATTGTAGGGCGCACACACAATCACACACTAAGGGCCACTTTAGAGAAACCAATTAACCTAACACTCATGTCTTTGGACTGTGAGAGTAAACCCACGCAGAAACAGGGAGGACATGCAGACTCCACCCTGGGATTGAACGTGGAACAGGGGGAAACAAAGGTATATCTAATCATTTATATGTGCATTAAATACTCATTAAGTACTAAGTATTCATATTTACATAGAAGGCTTTTTTATAAAGAAGAAGTTTTAGCACCTTGTTACAGTTAGTAGTGCAGTAAAACCTGCAAAAATGTTTCGTTTTAGTTTGTTTCTTGCAGAGGTTATTTTTTCAAAAGGTTACCAAGACAGATCGAATATTCAGGACAAACCTTTTGATAATTATACAAGTACAACAGAATGACACTGTACTATAGTATTTGTACCATATATGACCACTTGTTCATCTGTAGGTACTGTTCTGTTGAAAACGAGGAACTGGATTTAAAACAAATCTCTCTGTTACATTACAAGTCAGATGACTACCGAGATGCCACCAGCTTACTGAAGTGAGAAAGTGTGCATGAAACTCCTTCAGACGTGACTGCAGAAGCAGAGACGCCTGTAATCCAGGCTAAGTGCATCCTAATGCCATTTTATTGGCTTAATCAAATCACGGCCAAGTGTAGACTCCAGTCAGCGCTTTTCTGTCTTTTACATCTTACACTCCTGCACTTCACACTGCACTGCTATAAAAGAGATCACCTGATCAATCTCAGATTTCTTAGACGCAGCCATCCAGTTTGGGATGATGGGAAAATCCAATGAGCTTCTTATCATACAAGTGGGAGTGCAACTGATTCATACGAGAGCACAGAAAAATATATTGTATGGAGTTGTTTATGGGCAGCACAGGGGCTCGGTGGGTTCAATCCCAGGTCGGAGCGGCCTGGGTCCTTTCTTTATGGAGTCTGTATGTCCTCACCGTGTCTGTGTGGGTTTACTCTGGATACTCAGGGTTCCTCCCACAGTACAAAGACATGCATGTTAGGTTAATTAGTGTTAGGTTTATTAATGGCCCTTGGTGTGTGTGTGTGTGCCCTATTGGCACATAAGAGTTGCCGGGTGGACACCGGCTGGCCTGTGACCCCGTGTGGATTAATGAATGGATGGATGGCTAGTTATTTATTTAAGCACATCTACGCTCCTGAACAATGCAACACATGTAAGGTTTTACCATCTGAGGGAATTCCCCCCTCCCAAATGTTTGAGTTGGTTGCGCCCACAAGTGGTCTTTTCTGGAGCGATAAAATTAAATATAGCAACAGAATAGCACGAATTGTAATGTCGACTTAGCGTGGTTTATTTTTGTAGAGCCCAATACACACCATTAATCACAAATGTTCAGTTTCAAGCTGAGAATCATAAACATAATTTAAAAGTGTAAGAGTTTAGCGTTAACCTAACAATAGAGAACTTCTCTGTTGGGGAAAAAAAATGCAATTTTAATTTTTAATTATTTTAATTTCAACTTATTTATCCCTGTACAAATGTAAATATGTTTTCATCTTTATCGAATTTATTTTTTAAATCTTCAGCTCATTTAAATGTGAATTAAACATGTTTAAGTGAGGGGTGTTCTGTTAACTTACCAACATATATTTGAACTTATACACAATAAAAAAGGCATTGTAAGAGCTAGCTTCAAATTCCTCCTCCATGGAAAAAGTGGGCTGGATTTGGGTATGAAACTCCCGGGCTGAAGGAGGGGCCCCACTCCGGCCCTGGTTCACAAAGATCTGTTTAAGATTCTCAAAACAAAATATCACATTAGGACTGTGTGGGTAAACGCTAACAGCAAACTAGCTGAAACGTTTCCAAGGATGTCGCATGATGGGCATCATTTCCATTTTAATTATTTCAATTCTGATTGCAATTGTGCTTATTAATGTTTTGAGTTAGATTTTTATTATTAATAATAATAATAATAATAATAATCATATAGTGGATAGTATATATATAATATAGTGCTTCAACTAAGTACTGTAGAGTACAAAAGAGTTTTTAACCTGTAGAGATGAGCAAGATCAGAAGATTTTAATCACACACCTTTAGTGATTAGTGAACAGAAATGTATTACTTCCCTCTAGAGGGTGCGGTGAGCTTATTATTCCGTGAGTGAGTTTACTAGGGTAAACATTTCCATTTCCATCATTTAGCAGACGCCCTTATCCAGAGACTGTGGAAGCTTGGCAGAGGTGGGATTTGAACCCTGGTCCTGTTGGTCCACAGCCCAGTACCTTAACCGCTAGGCCACCACAGTCCTGTAAACAGGTATGTATGTAGATATGTGCCCCATAAAATTGGTCAAAGGCACACATCAGTCTGTGTATACTGTGGATACATATGTCCTTTATCAGATAACCTACTAAACACTTATATTACATTTCCAGATACTTCATCTGTAATACAATTTTTGTTTGTAGTGAAGAATGTTGTGTTAAACACGCCTGGCAACAGCATAAACAGACTGAATGTTAAGAATGTCACAAATTAGTTTCGATTTGAGAAGTAGTTTTTATTTCAGTAGTCGAAGTAGTAGTAGCAGCTTTGCATTTTCTTCTGTTTAGATTCTTTGTTGCCTTTTCTATGCACTAATAAATCACATTTCATTCAGTTTCTTGCAATTTTGGCACAAACATCTACATTGATTGTTTCATTAATTTAGCCTAGTCCAAAAGCTTGCTAGCATCTATTAAGTACCGTCTTCTAACTGCAGACTTATTCGATTTTTTATATTTGTGCTGGTATTTGTTTTAGAAATGCAAATTACAAGGTTCCATATTTTTGTCAACATTAATCATTAATTAAAAATAATATGTTTTGTTTCAGGTATGCAAAAACAAAGACAGAATGCTCAACTATTTCTTGGGGGCTGTTTTGTCTTTTCTGTTTTTTTTTTTATTTTATTAGCTTCAGTATAAATGTCTGGGTGTCACATCCTTCAATTGTGATGATTCAATATACTGTGCGGTATTTTACCAGGGGCAGTATGAGGACCACGTGTGGATCATGATGACGAACCATCTGCTAACCCATTTTGTTTATTTTTACTCATGAATGGAAGCATGTACTAAATTTGGTGACACTAACTTTTTTGACCACACAGGATGGAAAAACTGGCTCACTCATGAGATCAGTAATAAAGATTTTAATAAGCGTCTCATTAGCATTAAGGGTGTAGGGACTAACTAGGTCCCCTGTCAGCCTCTACAAGTGTTTTAAGTTAGCTTCTGAAGTAGAAAAACTGTTAGACAGTATTCCAGCATTATGTTGAACCTAAGCAGAAGCTAAAATTGTCACTCTCAGAATTACTATGGAGTTATGAATGACTAACTACTGAAACAAATCTGAAAACAAATCCAGGTCATTCCATTCCTGTAAATGTGCACATGCAATAGAAACTGCCACAGAAGTAGACTTGATTTTGCATTTCAAAATGAGATTTTGAACAAGGCCTTTCAGTAAAGCTCTTTATTATGTTCAAGTTTCATTCATTCAGTATACATCGCTGAAGTTTACCAAGCGTTGATTACACACAGGTGAAAGGGAAAAAAAAGCAAGAGAAACAAGAAGTAAAGAAAGACTACAATAGTGGAGAGGACGGGTGTTTACAGAGAAACAACGGGAATGGAATGTCACAATCAGGTAACATATAGTTGGACCCATTTTGAAAAACATTTACAAAACTTAGTCTCACAACCCACACAGATGCATATCTCGCTTAAGTTACATATACACGGAATTCAAACCAAGACACTTCCCAGGTAGCCACAGCCTGTGTTTTTGCCACAATCCAGAAAAAAATCTAGCTTTTAAGCAATGAAATTACAACACATACACACACACAAACACACTACCAGCTCCATCACATCATAAGTGAATAAATTACTGTTACTGTACTTTTAGCAAGCTTCTATCAGCTGGAAGAACCACCACAAGTAAAAATTTCGTCACTACTGCGGTGTATTCCCAGAACAATAGAATAAACTGTGTATTATAATTCGGACCTTTTCAAAGGTAAATGGTTGTTAATAATGTTAATTGCACACCAAATTGCACTGCAATTTTATCGTAACCAGGCATTCTCCATTCGACTTGATGCACTAAAGCTACATATACAGTTCTTTTAACACTTTAAAATATATTATGCATCTACATGCAGGATCAAGTGTGCCAAATACAACAAAAAATTACAATTACAGCTTCCGAAAAATTCTGAGTCAGAAAAATTGATTCTGAAACACAAATGTGTTAAAGGCGACATGGTGGTTAACTGCCACCTTATAGACTCAGGAATCCCAATGTCCTCCCACATCCCAAATAGCATATGTGGTGTCTTTAAAATGTTGAGTCAGTATGAAAATGAATGTGTATGTGGGAAAATTTACTTACAGCTCAGCTAGGATTACAGATTTGAGAAAACTATATGTACAATTAAATTCCATGTTTATATAGTGAAAAGTGAAATAGTATATTGGGATGGGGCAAGAATAACGATCTAATATTTTAGCAGACACGTACCAAAGATCTGGGTCCTGGGGTGCCTTCAAACTGGGCATCACACACAGTGATCATTGAATGTCTCTGAGGAAGGAGATGCACAATGCACCCCTCCATTGTCCGGTCCAGTTCTCCCTGCAACCTCACAACCCTGACCAGGAAGAAAAATGTGTTGTAAATACAGGTTTAAACACACAATTGGTGTGGTCGCCAATATCACCAGGAGCCAATAAGTCTGTACTGATTTTTTTTAATAACAGGGTGCTGGAAAGAATTTGGGCCATTGTGCCCTCTTAGCTTTGAACTGCTTAGCTCAATTGCGAGTCATTACGAATGAGAGTGTGTGCTAAATGCTGTAAATGTAACATTATGTTGTACGGAAATTATAAATAAATAGTGCTATTTTGTTTCTGACTTCTTTTTTGACCACTGCTTCATCCACTCAGACCTCAAAATAGGACAGAAAAGGTAAATTCAACTGAAAAATGGAGTTTATGGAGTTTTTCTCTGCCTTGTGAATTTAAAGCCAAATTTATATGACCCTGTGAGAACCACAGTTTAATGTGACCCAGTTTATCAACTGCACCAGTTACAGTGCTACTCGAGTAGGTACCGTTCCATTTCCACTAATGACTAATTACTTTTTTTCCATTTCCAGTGTCACTGGCATTATTGATCCTCTTTTCCAGTACAAATAGTAAAACTTATATTAACTAAGAGCAAAACGTTTTAGTGTCAATGAAAACATAAAGCTCAGTCGTTTGCATCTGAGATTCTTCTATACACGGGTTCATTTTTAACACGGTGTAGCTTATGAAAATGCTTAGCACTGAGGTATTTCTGATAGGTGTCGCCAATATTAATAATGTTCCGAAATATGCCATCAATGTTCCAAGAATAATCCTATCACAACCTTGCTATGAATTGGCAGGTGACATCTTTTAGCTGATCTTGTAGTAAAGCCAACAGCTTAGGCCATCTTGGTGGCTGAATAAATGAACAAGCAAATAAGAATATAAAAATATTCATTAAAGTCCCAGAGTGTTTAAATATTTGCTCATGCAAATTTTTCATAATTCTTTCAGAAGCCAACTTTGCCTGCTGGAAACCAGATATTAGCTGAAATACATGGAAACTGTGTGTAAGAATTTCCATCTTCTTGTGTGCAAATGCATGTGTGTATGTGCATATGTGTGTGTGTTTAGCTCAGCAGCTCAAGGTATGTGACTGGGACCTTTCCCTTCTGATTCCCCCTCTCCCCAATGAGCCAGTCTGGATCCATGCCTGGTACTGTGTAGACTGTAATAAGCTGAAGAAAAAAATAACACACAGGTCAAAAATCAGTCACACCAATTCACTTTGTTTGAATTATTATAAAGCATAAAGCAGGCCTGAAATTCTGGAATGGATGAATATTTAAAATAAAGTTAAGCAGACAAAACTGTTTCGTGCAATTAACTACGTTTCAAGGTATTATGTAAACCACACTGCATTATTTTGTATTTTCCATACAGTCCAAGATGAAGTCTCATTTATTTTTGATAAATGCAGCTAAGAAAGTAGCTAAGAACAGCTGTGCCCCTCTTACCAGCCAACAGACCAAAAAATATGATTCAGTACAAATATTTTGGCAAATACAAAATTATTGCTCCCCCCCCCCCTTTCTCTTTCCAAGACAGCTAAGCAATCAGCTAAAAATCAAACATACAGTGGAGGAAATAATATATGATCCCCCACTGGCTTTAAAAGTTTTAATACCAAAAAAATTGTATGAAACGTCTCATAATTTTATGTCAGCTTTTTTAACAGTGACACATATCAAAACCAAAAGAAAAACTGAGAAACAAAATTTCTCATGAGACATGAATTGAGAAATAAAAATTAATGTGAATTTCATTGATGGAAATGTATTTGACCATCTAGTACAACATAATTTATTACATTTACAGAATTTAACAGATGCCCTTATCCAGAGCGACTTACAACTGATACTGTCTTACAATTCAAGCAATGGGCCTTGCTTAAGGACCCAAATGTGGTACAACTATTACTTGATGGCAAAACCCTTGTTGACAAGCACAGTCTGACAGCCAGATTTTTCTTTTTTATAAGGTTTGCACACACTTCAGGAGTAATGTTGGCCCACTCCTCTCTGCAGATCATCTCTAAATCCTGAAGATTTATAGGCATGCATTTTGAAACGCGAAGCTTCAGCTCTCTTTATAGATTTTCTATGGGATTGGGGTCAGGAGACTGGCTAGGCCATTCCATGACCTTAATATGCTTCTTATGGAGCCACTCCTTTGTTTTCTTGGCTGTATGTTTTGGGTCGTTGTCATGCTGGAAGACCAATCCACTACCTATTTATAATGCCCTGGCGGAGGCAAGGAGGTCGTCATCCAAGATTTTGCGATACATGGCCCCATTCATCTTCCCGTTGATGCGGTGAGGTTAGCCTGTGCCCTTAGAAGAAAAACGCCACCACCATGCTTGACGGTGGGGATGGTGTTCTTAGGGTCATATTCTGTATTTTGCTTCCTCCAAACACAGTTGAGTTGAGGCCAAAGAGCTAAATTTTGGTCTCATCTGACCACAACACCTTCTCCCAGTCTCTCTCTGAGTAATTAATATGTTAATTGGCAAACTTGAGGCAGACCTGGACGTGAGCCTTCTTGAGCAAAGGAACGTCTTGAGTGCATGCACTTCAGGATTTTAAACCATTACGTCTCAGTGTATTACCAATGTTATTTTGAAGACTGTGGTCCCAGCTGCCTTGAGATCATTAACCAGCTCCTCCCGTGTAGTTCTTGAATGATTTTTTAACCTTTCTCATGATCAGTGATATCTTGCATGGAGCTCCAGGCCTAGGTCGATTGACAGTAATGTTGTACTTCTTCCACTTCAGAATAATTGCGCCAACAGTTGTCACCTTTTCATCCAGCTTCTTACTTTGTGGCTTTGTAACCCATTCCAGCCTTATGTAGGTCAACAATGTTGTCCCTAAAATCTTTAGAAAGCTCTTTAGTCTTGCCCGAGGTGGAGATGTTGGATTGTCACTGAGTCTGTTTGGCAGGTGGCCTTTTATACAGGTGAATATTTGGGACAGGTGTCCCTCATGCAGGTAACGGCTACACTGAGATTAGGGTGTGTCAGTGGTCTGTGGAAGCCAACATTATTAAGGGTTTTTAGGGGATCAAATACTTATTTCCCTCAATGAAATGCAAATAATTTTTTATTTAATTTCCTAGATTTTCTTTTTAATATTCCATCTCTCACTGTTAAAATGAAGCTACCATAAAAATCATAGATTAATTATTCGTAAGTGTACAAACTTTCAAAATCAGTGGGGGATCAAATACTTATTGTTTATATATACTTATATTTTTCTTTTAACATCATAACAGAGTAAACCACACACACACACACAGATTTTTAATTCACTGTGTGTGTTGTTTAAATTTTTTTTTGTTTGTTTTTGCCTTGCTGGAGCCAGACACTGCCCCATGTCCTCTCATGGGCCCTGTACCTCCCACCTCTGTCCCTGTTTCGTAGTTTACATCCTACCCTATCCTAACAAAACCCACCTCATCAGCCAGCAGGGAGAGTTCGCTTGTGTCAGCAGCATCGTAGTCATACAGCACTTTGGCTTTGCGCGTCCCGGTGGCTGGAGGCTTGACCTCCTCGATTTTAAGCGTCACAGGCTCCAGAGAGCTGGAGGAGGCAGGAGAGGAAACCCCAGGCACTGTGACACTGGAAAGGGAAGAGGGTCCTGAAATCCCTGATGCAGAGGGATTTCCAGCAAAAGCATTGGGGAACCTAGCAAACACATTAGAACTGTAATTAGTGCATCAGGGACGGTGCAACTCAAGCAATTTACATCTAGGAGACATCTTGTGCATCAGTGTGATTTCTACACACGTACTCTGATATTTTTGGCCACTGGTCTGCCATCTAGTGGATACTGCATGCACATACACATACATGTATGATCATAAACCTTAACAGGTTTCTGAATTGAACAGCTACAGCAATACAGATGAACACTAATCACTGTGATCATCATTTGCCATTTATTGTAAGAGTGTTTTCAGAATGAAACAAACAAATAGTGGTGCTTGAAATTAGAAGCTTTATGAGCCTGTTAGAATGTTCTATATTGTGCATATATCACCTAAAACATCATGTCCTAAAATTTGATCAAAAGAACCCAGTCAAACAAATGAGTCAAATATATTACATATGATCATTTACTTATTGAGGATAATTATCCAATGGTGCACGCCTCAAATATTAATAGAATTTATAGGTGAAATCCGAGTCTGGTGTTTTTAACCAATGGGATAGCAATCAGGCGGAAGTGGGCGCCGTGTTGTATTTAAAGATCGGGGAGCCTGATCATCACAACACATTTGTGGAACATGAGCATTCTGAGGCCTCATGCTTGAACAGAATACAAAATCACCCCTAAAGAGTCTAGACCCCACCAATCTAGCTTGTGCAGAAATTTAAAAAATTCAAGAACGATGGTTCTTGGTTGATCAACAAAATGAAATCTAACATGTTAACCCAAATCCTATTATATACGTGTAATGTTATTCGCTTATTTGGACCAAAATTTCACTTAATCGGAAAAAGCGGATCAGCGTGATATGGGGAGGATTCCTAGGCTAACCGGGAGACTTTAAGCTTTTAAAGGATGCTAGGAAATACATGAAAACTTTGCGCCGCTATTTCATGTAGGAGGGAAATGAAAGCAGTCCCATTGCTGCTTTACATGTTTGTGGTGATTTTGTTCAAATGCAGTGCGTCAAGAGAACGCGTCAGATCACACTGGATAAATTCTTGAAACATTGACTGGAATTTAGTAAGAACTTGTTTTTTACAGTATTATGCTTCACATGCTGAGTATCTATACATTGTTTCAAAAACTTGGTTGCAAATGTATTTTTCAATGAATAAAGTTCGTAAACAACAGTAGTTCTTGTTTGTACGTTCGCTATACGTGTAAATCGCACAATAAAGGTTTAATAAACATTTAATATGTTACATAGCATGTCCTGTCTTGTAACATAGGGCATGCTCGTTTAATAGGACCAGCCGGTTATTAGGTCCAAAACAATCGCGGCCTGATGTGGGCCCATTACTGCTCGACTGTACTTTTGCCACTTACATATGTATAATAATGAACCATTTGTGTGAAAATCGAATAATGTTTTAGGTCAGATTCATTACAGAAATACAACTATAAAACAACTATAATGGGTACACACACATCTTCTTCGCTGCACATATTGCTAAAGCGCTGTTTTAATGTTTAAGGCCCCTACTTTTTGTTATAAATGTGAGAAAGGATATTACTCACGTGTCTCCATTAGCACTGAAAGACCAGAGAATAAGAGAGAAATTTTTTAGTCATAGAATGGTTAAAAAAAAAAAAGAATCACATCCCATCTATATATAACTCCCTAAACCACCAATGTGGTGACAATTATACAGGATCTCTAAAGCAACACATATAACAAACTACAGCTGTATGGTTATGTATGGTTAACAAATTCAGTCAAAATATGAGACAGGAAATCTGAGACAAGCACAGAGTAATAAAGCAAGGAAAATTTTACTGCTACTAAAAGGTCTGGAAGAGCAATGTGTAGTTGCCATCTAATGGGAAGGAGAAGAAGCTTGCAAAATTTACCACAAAGTCTGCAAATGATTTAACCAGCTGCACATAACACCTGTTCTCATAAACTCTATTCTCCACAACCTACAGTTAGGAAGTGTCTGTATATCATCAAGATTATGCTTCAGCAACAGGTCTCACAGTGGTTGTGATAATGTCCAGTCCAAAGTCTATGTTAGTCTATGTTAGTCAATGACCTGTTTCACAGAAAGTAATGCGCTCCTTAAATGGCACATATCTGTATTATCATGAAACCATCAAATGCAATGTCAGCTAATTAGATTTATACTGCTCAAAACAAATTCAGAATATTTCATCTGACGTCCAGATCGACTTGCAACTGTGGGCCCTTACAATCCAAGAAATTGTGGGTTAGGTCCCACTGATCAAAAATACAATCAAAAAATACAATTATTTTTCTAGAATTCATATAATCTGGTTTAATAAAATATGGCCTAACAACCAACTGTGCCACAATGGACATATTCATTAATATGATGAAAAATTAAGAACATTAAAAAAGTAAAAGCCTGTTACACCTTAATTTTGGCAACTTAACTGATCAACTAATCTGCTACCTAAACTGTCACGCACCTGCTGAGTTCTTTTTGTAGGTCTTGCATGTGCTTGTGACACTGGGCATAGTAGGCTGCCTGGGCCTCCACGAACTCATGCAGGCATCGCAAATGGTTCACCTGATTAAACAAAGTGAGAAAGAGATTGTGCAAAATACACAGTGATAATGCATAAGGGGGTTACTCACACAAAGTACTGTGGCTGCGTTTTCATGGCACAATGAATAAAATGAGCCAGTTCTATCCCTACACACACAAATGGGGAGTTGTTTTGCTAAATTGTGTGCATCAAAGAACCACGCAAAACAAATGTGGGGAAAATTTCCAAATCAGGAAATATTGCGTGCAGATGTCACAGAAAATCAGGCAAGAGTTGTTTTGATAACTGTGGGTTTTACTTGTGTGCATATGAGTGGTCATCACTCACATGTGTACTGCTGATCCCTTCTAGTAGAAGACGTGCCACCTCAGCCTGACGGTCAAATTCGGTCTGAGCCACTCGCAGTTCCTGCTCTGCCTGACACACACACACACACACACACACACACACACACACACACACACACACACATTATGCAAGAACTCCACTGAACAAGTGACCTAAGAAAAAAGAAAAGTCCAAATTGCAGCATGCCCTTGTTTAGATATGAAATTTTGGTACTAGCTAGCATTGTTAGCTGGTAGCAAGATCACAAATCAACTCAGCTCCCTAGCATAACAGTGATACAGCACCAAGCACAAATATAAAAGGCATTATTTAATATTATTTTAACATTAGAAAATTAACAGTTTGTTAAAATGGGTTTGTGGTGGCTCTTTCGAGTCATTAAGTCTTAAAGCCAAAGTTTGATTCCAAGTCAAAGTCACTAATGGTAAAGCCAAAAGTGTTTTTACTTGTGGCTGTGAGGTTTAAAACAATTGTATCTAAAATGGTTATAGCTAAAGACATAAATGTTGCAAATAATCGTACTACCTATAAGACTAATTTTTGCTTTTTGCTTACACACACCAAACATGAGGAGAAAGATTTTGATTAATGCTGTGGTCTATCTAATCGTGTTCTTGTAACCACAGAATGTTTGCTCTTGCAGTTTTGGCAGATTAATGCACATAATACTTACTTTGTCCACCTCTTCACTCCACAGCTGATTACATGCAGCAAAACACATGAGAGAGGAGACATCATGACATCACATAGTAAGACCCCAAAACTATATTCTAACACCAATCTGTAAAGCCACCATCAACAACAAGGGCACTACAAGATCACTCAACTAAAGGCATGTGCAGTTATGAACCCAGCCTCTTCCATTCATATGGTGGGTTTTATCTACAAATCAGACATCTAGTAGTTCAAGGCTCAGTTTCCACACTGTAACATTCCCTCAACGAGTTCCCCTTGCACAGTCATTCAGAAAGTATTGCTATGTATTTTCCGTGATAAAATTTAAAATGTTGGTTCATGAAATTTACAGTCAGTATGTTTTGTGCTTACTGCAAAAAAATCTTACACATCCTGTGTGCTTGCTTTTGCATTCATTTCTTTCATAAAAAGGCAATATCAAAGCCTCCTATAAAGCTACCGATCGGTCAAAAGTGCAATGCTTTAAAATCATCAATATAACACATACCAAGTCATCAGTCATCATGCATTTTCATGTCTTAAAGTAGGCCAGTAGGGTAAGATCAAGATGCATGTCAAATTCAAGCCAATTAAGTTTTTTATTTTTGATTGTTGGCCCGTTATTTATAGTTAAAAAGATGTTAATTCCATTTTTGCAATTTTACCACTCATTACATCATCTCCACTTACCATATAGAAACACTTTGTAGTTCAATTAAACATTTTGCAATTCTACAATTATAGACTGTAATACATCGTTTTCTCTACCCAATTTGTTAATGTTATCTGTTCATTCTCAGCATCTCAGCACTGCAGTGACACTGACATGGTGGTCATGTGTTAGTGTGTGTTAAGCTGGTACGATTGGATCGGACGCAACAGCACTGCTGGAGTTTTTAAACGCCTTAGCATCAATGCTGGACTTAAAATCGTCCACCAATCAAAAAGGTCCCGTCAACAGCATGCTCTTGGCAGGATTCGAGGATGACTACTGTCTCTGACTTCGCATTTTATCTACAGGGTGGAGCAATATGGTAAATGAATAATACCATAGCACTGTGAGTAAATACAGTGTTTCAGAAGAACTGAACCACTTCTTCCAGAAAAACACATTAACACACAAATCACCATATCAGGGTCACTACAGTGCCGGGAATATCTCCCCTCCAAAATATAACCTGATCTGACCATTAGAGATCAGAGTAAAGGGGACTAACATGTATGCAGAGAAACAACCGGATGGCAGTCTGTAATTGTAAAACTACAAGATGCATCTAAATGTTAAGTGGAACTGATCAAATGGACAATGAGTGTAGAAACAGGTAGGTGTAGCTAATAGTGATAGGTGAGTCTGTGTGAGTGGATCAATCAGTACATCTCAGTCCGCTTGGTTCTCAAACGATGTCAGCAGGTCCTCTGCACCTTAAACTGCTGGTCTTGTGTTGGCTGTAAGAATAAGTAGGCTATATCCATTTTCATATAAAGGCTGTCTCATATGTTAAGCAACATTTGGTTAATGTTTATTTTTTACATCAAAATAATTGAATCAAAATTATTCCAGGCAGAAAAAAGAAATCATACACAGAGGTAGCAAAGTGGATTCGTTGCAAAATGTATTCACACATCCACATCTATTGATAGTTGTTTGTTGACTGGGTAAAACAGCTGGGTTAGGAATATTACGAATAACAGTGAACCTACTGAGTAAGTTCTGTAAATCAATAATGTAGGTTTTACTTTGTTCTTAAGATACTGGACATTGGTACCAGTCCCCTTTCTTTTGCTTGATTAATCTCTATTTGTTAAAGACCAACTTTTAAAAGAGGTGAAAAGCATTTGTGTCATAATGGTAATTTCATAAAGGCTTCATGCGTATTTTTATAAAGCAATGCATATATAAATAGGGATTTGTGCTTTTGAAAATAATGTTGAACTGCTTCATTTCCACTTTAGGTTCAATTCCTATGCATCACTGCATTAATGCAGTCAAAGCTGAAAGAGGCTGGTTTACATACAAGCAAACAGACACTCTGCTTAAAACCATTGTATGTCAAGCCTCTATGCAGTATAACACTGCAACAGCTTGGAATACAACGAAGAAATACACTCCATGTGTTATTATGCACCTTGACAAGGCCCACACAACATCTGGTACATACATACATTACAAGAATATTAAAGAAAGTTAGAGCACATAAAACATATATACATATACATATATACATATACATATATATATATATAGATGGAATTAACCATACAGTCGCAACCGACCCTCGGTCACTTGATGGATCATCGATCTCCACACATTTCTGTCCTTCATCGATGTGATCCA
>JAVSBV010000127.1:7348840-7371324 GCA_033117975.1 Parotocinclus spilosoma | reverse complement strand
TACATAGCACGTCCCATCTTGTAACATAGGGCATGCTTGTTTAATCGGACCAGCCGGTTATTAGGACCAAAACCATCACATCCCGATGTGGTCCCATTAATCGGAATCGACTGTATTTGTATAGAACTATTTCTTTTGTTTTTTCATCAAGCAAAATATCTGATATCGCTGACTGTATAGTTATGCATGCAGCTTTGTTTTTCTTTGAGTCATATATCTCAGCCATGAGCTTTCTTATACACTTAATTGTTCAGGATTGTTACCCTTTTAAAAGAAGGTTACAATTTAAAATAGAATGAAGGTAGTGAACTGCACCTTACATTTACAAGTACAGTAATTTCACTTGATTTTTTTGCTTTATCAGATCCATTACTGATCCGTGTTTTAACAAGAGTTCACGTATTGATTCTAATGTGAAGGTTTTTTTGAAATGAAAAAAGGTTAAATTATTAGTTTTTTAAGATCGGTATCGACCACGATAATGTGATGCAAATTGCTTATCGTATCCGGCTAAGAAATTCAACATCGTGTGTCCCTAATTAAAACCAGACGGTCATTAACTTGGTCCCTGATTCTGTCCACATTAATCTGCACAAGTTAAAATGTCTTCATCCGAATGTATTTTCAGGCAATTCATTTTCCTTAATGCTGCCCTTTTAATTTCATCAATTCATATTTCTGTGTAGGAGTTTTAAAAAGGGTTGGCAACATAAAATAAGGCTATAGATGACTCACCGGGACTTTTTGCGAACCCAGAAAAATCCTTGTCAGTTTGTCAAAAAAGATACGGTTCGTTCATTTTAAATCCTTTTTTTGATGATGTGGACTTCTTAAGTGAAACCACTGCATGCATTTGTATGTTTAAATAAGAGTAGTTTGGTTTGTACTGGTAGGCCATGGTGACATGTTCAGCTCAGTCAATGGCAATGGGAATGGAAAGAAGATGAAATAGTTGAGTGGAAATGTGTGCACTCATGTTTTATGGGTTGATAAAATGATTGATTTACCATTTATTTCCAAACAATGTTCAGTTATACGGTGTAATTATAGTGCAAATGGGGTTTAAGGATGATTTAAAGCCAAGCTGAACAGCATATAAGATCATTAAGTCAAAGCCAAAGTCTAATTTATTTATATAGCAGCGTTTACAATGGAGCATTGTCTCAAAGCAGCTTTACAATTTTAGATGACCTCAAAAGGCCAATCCCAAACTGAGCAAGCCTAAGGCGACAGTGACAAGGAAAAACTCAGACTAAAGAAGGAAGAAACCTTGAGAGGACCATGACTTAAAAAGGGGGCCATCCTCCTTGGGTGGTCTAGATGTTAACTGAAATAGTAACGTTGTAGTAATAGTAAAATTAAGTAAATAATGCAATTTAGATCAATAATAAAACTTACATTAGTAATTCAATTTAAATTAAATAATAATATAGATTTAAGATCATGACAAAAGATCATTACAGAAAATCTGTGCTACATTGTGAAAATTAGTTCGATTTTTTATAGTTGCACTATTAAGTTTTATGTATACTCGGATCAGTTAACCTATTGCATGTCTTTGGTCTGTGGGAGGAAACCGGAGTACCCGGAGTAAACCCACCCAGACACGGGGAGGACATGCAGACTCCACAAAGAAAGGACCCAGACCTCTCCACCTGGGGACAGTGGTAGATACTTTGCACATAGTGTTTGATTTGAATTAATAATATTTAATTAAAACACAATATTGGCACAGTAAAACATGAAACACATAGGAGTAAAAAGGTTATAACAGCTTGATCACTAGTCTGTCAGACGTAGCTGGTAACACCACTGCAGTGGTGTTTTATCCATCGTTTAACGCCACCCCGCTGGCTGGGCAAGCAGGCCATCATGCCCTCGAATCAATTCCAGTTTAGATCGATCAAATAACCTAAAACGCATGTCTTTTGACTGTGGGAGGAAACCGGAGTACCCGGAGTAAACCCACCCAGACACGGAGAGGACAGGCCGCTCCACCCTGCGATTGAACCCAGGACCTTTGGCTGTGAGGCAGCGGTGCAATGGTATAATGGCCATACATAATTATATCTCAGTCTCTTTATTAGAATGGAAATTCTTATCATCAGGACAAAACAGCTTCTGTATCTGACTTCTATTCTGCCAAGTTGATCCTTTTACAGTCCGAGGAAACTCCAGCAAAGTCTTTTTGGAAAGGTAGCAGACAGGAAAACGAACACAACGGTTGGAATGCAAATCAGTAGAAAAGATATATGACGGAGTAAGAAAATCAAATTGACATTTTTTTTCGTCCAATCATGGCTATTATGGTAAACATGGTCATTATACCAATTAGAAAACAAGAATTCTAATGGTGACCTCAGACTTTTGCACAGTACTGTATCTCTGATTAAAAAGTCTATTACGTATACGCAGCATCAACATGGTTTTGTTCAAATAACGGCTTGAAACTAAAGTTGAGTGCAGGTTTGAGATCGGAATGTTAGCGCGTCGTTGCGAGACGCGGTTGAGTTATTCATGTGTTGGACAGCAGGCTGCGGGATCTTTGTTTGGGAGGATTTTTATAATTCATTGTGTTATTACTCAACTCAATAAGTGATTTATGTGGGTGGCTGCGGGCCTCGCTGCAAAGCCTGCTGCATATGAACGAGCCGAACGTGTCTCCAATTCGCGGTGCTCTGAAAAAAAAAAACAAAAAAAGCACCCTTCTTGCATATCAATGCAGGAACTGACTGCATCTGTGCTTAACGGCTTCCAACAGATTAGGACGATACTGTTTAGCCAAGGATTTCTGGGCTGGCGCGTGGCTTGACTAATTTATTCTGTTTTTCTCTTTCTCTCTCCATGGCAGTAGAAGACAATGTGACAGAGGATGAGAACACTCCTGGGCAGGCTGCCATTCAAAGCGGTAATATTTCCTTGATTTTGTGACTGCACGTCTGCTTTACTTTGCATTGCATGATTTAGTCTTCGCGCTTTTTCCCACCTGTTTGCTTGACTTTGCTTCTACGATCTATCAGAGGTAGTTTTGTAAGGCACACTGATGAAACCGTGTCGGGCCTCGTAGGGTACGTTATATCTCGACGCCGTGGTGCGTTGTCAGCGTTTTCCTGGACGAACGCCTCCCGTCGGAGCGCGCGCCGGCGAGCGCTAATCCAGGTCATGCTTTCGGCTGACTCGCCAACGAACGAGGCCTGCTCCTGACGTGTGCCCGGCCCACCTCTTCTTTCATTTGTCTCGTGTAAAGGTTAGGTCTCATGTGTGGCTATTTTAAACCTGATATGGATGACTTTGCCTGGCAGGCACTGGGGACCGCTGATCCCCTCAAAGCCCGCTATCAACGTCGCGCGAGCATCGTCGCTTTGTTTTCCGTCGCCCACTGCTGAAAAATGGCTCTAGTGCCATGCTCGAGTCCAGCTCAGGTCTCTGTGACAAAGAAATCATGGAGCAGAACTAAAAGCGTTTCCAACTGGAAGCAGCGCTTTGTTGCTGAGATGGAATATCTGGGATTAAATGAACAGTTGCGGGCTGGGCAGAAGCACAAAATGAGAACAGTGTCACACAAAATTGACAAAATGTTCGAGAACATTAGAGGTAAACAGCAGAAACATCCAGAGGCTTCAACTGGAATCCTCACTATTTGACAAAGTGAAGAAGCTACAATTGTCAAATTGTATATAGAATTGACTGAGAAAATGACATATTGACCAGGGGCAGCACGGTGGTTCGGTGGGTAACACCGCTGCCTCACAGCAAAAAGGTCCTGGGTTCAGTCCCAGGGTGGAGCAACCTGGGTCCTTTCTATGTGGAGTCTGCATGTCCTCCCTGTGTCTGTGTGGGTTTACTCCGGGTGCTCTGGTTTCCTCCGACAGTCCAAAGACACGCGTGCTAAGTTAATTGGTGTCTCTAAAGCGGCCCTTAGTGTGCGACTTTGTGTGTGCCCTACGATGGATTGGCTCCCCATCGAGTTGCCAGGTGGGCACCTGCAGGCCCGCGACACCGTGTGAATTAAGCAGAAGATAATGGATGGATGAATGAATGAACATATTGACCAAACATTTGTAGCATAATATAAGTATTGCCAGAGCTTGTAACATTAATAAACTCTGTTTAATATTAGAATTCTTTGTTTACAATGGAAACTGGATATTTGAACTGGAATGTATGCAGATGATTAAACGGAAAACCTATAACTGAAGTAAATCCTGTTTAATCGTCTGTACAAATGGGCTGAGAAGAAAAATACCAAAAAGACATTGGATACAAAGCATCGGAAACTTTTCAGACACTTTCACTTTCATGCTGAGGTCTTGTGGTAAACTAAAAAAAGATCAGTTTTCCTTCATCAGTCTGCACTCAATATCCTGTAATGAAAAAGTGATAACTGTATTTTATACATTTTTATATGTATTATATTATTTATGTATTAAAAGAAAAAAGAAAAAGAATTGACATATTCCCTTTGCTATGGCACTTGAATTCAGCCCTGGTTCCCTCCCATTTCTCTGACTGAGGTCAACTGTCACTGCAGCACTCCAACAATTTGGGCTTTATAGCAGCGTGTTTAAGCTTGGTCTCATCAGATCATCGAACATTGTTTCTCACAGTCTGAGAGTCCTTTAGGTGCAGATAGTCACTTTTGCAGATGGACCTTCACGTTGTTGTTCTTTTTAACAGAGGAGAGGTTTCTGTGTCTTAAAGTCCAGATTAGTGGAGTGATTGTTGACCTCATGGAGGTTACTTCCATTTCTACACATGATCTTTGGAGCTGAGCCAGAATGACATTTACATTTACATTTACATTTACATTAATGCCATTTAGCAGACGCCCTTATCCAAAGCGAACTACAACTTATACAATCTTACAATCCAAGCAATGGTGGGTTAAGGGATTTGAACCCTGGACCTTCTGGTCCAGAGGCCAGTACCGTAACCGCTAAGCTACCACAGTCCATGACCATTAGGTTTTTGATCTTACCAAGCCCCTTCTCTCTTGATTACTTAGTTTGGTGGGTGGCCAACTCTGGGAGAAACCTGATTGTTCCTGACTATTTGCTTTTTAGAATTAGTTAGGCCGCTGTGCTCTTGGGAACTTTCAGTGCATCAACTGAATTTACCACAATTTTTCAGTCAAGGTGCAGAAACAGCTCAAACATAATGCATAATAATAGGAGGCACCCAAAGCTAGATTTCAAACCAGATTTCAAACCAAAGGGTCTGAATATTTTTTCAGTTTGAATAAATTTGCAAAAATTACAAAACGTCTGTTTTCACAAATTGCGTTGTATTAAGTAAAGAATGATGGGATGGGGTGGGGTGGGGCAGGAGGGCTAGGACACTTATTTTTGTGATTTTAGCATAAGGCCACTACATATCATGCGAAAAATGAATAAATATTGTTAAAAAAGAAACAACACATGCTCCATTCACCTGTTCTTTCTCTGGAAAAGTGCCGTTGTTAAGAATCATATAATTCTATTGACAAATTACTTTGATAGTATTTACAATTGTAGTTGAATTATTGTATATTATTCATCTCTACGTAATCTGTATTTAAAAAAAAGATAAACCCTGAATTCTTCCAGTGGTAATCTTTGTGGTGACTTTAGAGTTTGAATTAATTACGTTAATGTTAGTGGGACGTCCACACTGGTTTGAAATCAGAACTGGTGGACTGCAGTGACTGGGAGCTAGCTAGTCACAGCTATGTACTGTTATTTTAATGATATATTTTGAGGTCATGCAGTGTCAGAACTTACACTCTTGTCTGAACCTCCCATCTCACAGTTTGACAGTTTGAGGTTGGCATTGTACTGTAAGTGATAATTATTACACAGCAATTAGGATTTTTTTATATAATATTTCATATACACTATTTGTCATGTGTTTAATGTGTTTAATAAATGTGATGGGCTCTGGCAAAAATAGACTCTCAAAAATTAAAATCTCAGTACTGATTTATCTACAACTAGAGACTGAAAGCTATACAAAACTGAAATAATTTGATAGAAATGGACCAAGTTAGGACTTTTTGTACTTCAGAGATTTGCATACTATCATTGGATTGGCTATTTGGATTAAATTGACCCACTCTGGGCACAAGGGCAGGAACAACCCTAGACGGGGCGCCAATCCATTGTAGGGCACACAGACACAGTCGCACACTAAGGACCACTTTAGAGACACCAATTAATCCAACACACATGTCTTTGGAATGTGGGAGGAAACCGGAGTACCCGGAGTAAACCCACGCAGACACGGGGAGGGCATGCAGACTCCACACAGAAAGCACCCAGACAACTCCTCCCCGGGATGGAACCCGTGACCTTGGCTCACAAAATTATGTAATATTAACGTACATAGACATACCTCTTTGGCTGCACACAACTAAGAAGGAATGAGTCTATTTAAAAAAGCACAAATTTCCAGAACAGGCAATGCATTGTTGCCTTTTAAACACTTTAATCCTTTAAGTAGGTAAAATCCAGCTTAGCGCTACTAGTAGCCACAGCGGTGAGATGAGCAGCACTTAATACTTCTAGGTATATGTAGGTATTAAGAATAAACTTTTCCATTTGACATCTCTGCTTGTGTCCGTGTTCTAAATGTATCCCTGCTCAGCACAGACTGTATCATAGTTCCTAGTTATGAATGGAGTTAATGTAAGGCAAATCATTATTTATTCAAATTGAATTCAATAAAAACAAAGTTTGATATAAATCATATTTACGGCAGTAAATCTATTTCCATTTATGTCATTTAGCAGACGCCCTTATCCAGAGCGAATTACAATTAATACAGTCTTACAATCCAATGCAATTGTGGGGTAAGGGCCTTGCTCAGGGACCCAACTGAGATGGAATACACATACAAAAACTGTATTTTTAGTTTGACCAGCTGTTTATACTGCAACATCCAGAGTTAATTCATGTTATAATTGCTATAGTTATAGTTAAAGTAAATGAATGTTGATTGGTTTGAACAGGGTTAATGTAATGTGTGTAAATTGTTACCAGACCAGACTTGACCCTAATTTGAAGACAACAGGGGGTTAAATCCAAATGATTAGTACCGTTTCAAAAGCTGCCACATACACGCTCACAGAGAAAAACTTAAAATGTCCATTTAATCCATTTCCGTTCAGTAGATTTAGGACTCGTTTTCCTCACCACTCTGGCCTTAGACCTGCTCGTTATGGACCTGGATTTCAAACGTTGTTAGCTCGAGATAAATAAATTGCAGAAACGAAAAAAACCCCCCATATTTAAAAGCTTATTGTGTATCACAGTGTGCGGCGCGTTTTGGTCGTGTCAGTCAGCTAATTGGACAAACAGCTCGGCCTCATGGCGATAAGGAGCGGGTAGTAAATTGGCCTCCGATGTTTCTCGCCTTTGTTGCGAGCTGGAGCGAAAAGGAAAGAGTTTAGGATTGTTTGACACGTGCCCAGAAGAAAAGTAGAACGAGTCGCAGAAGAAAGCGCCGAGGAAAAGTCGCTTGCGTAGGAACAGTGTGCTGCCGTGATTTAATGAGACTCTTTTCGTCTTTTTTTTCCCCCCAAACTGTTTAAGATCTGCGACTTGGCTGAAGCTCTGTGCGGCCTGGCTGTAATTAGAACCACATGCTCCGTATCCTTTCCTTCCATCTTTTTCCTTTTCATGTCTTTTTTTTTGCCACTCAGCTCAGGTTCGAGATATCCTGTAGAAGAAAATGTCAGTTTGACTAAGCGGAGTGGACTCGTGTTTATGTTGAAAAAATCAGGGAGACCGATCGCGAGGTGCTGAGAGGTAGAAAGCGAGATGAAGATCAATGCGGTGGTGCTGGAGGAAGGAAAGAGCGAGGGAATGGAAAGGAAAGCTTGTTCTGTTCCTCGCGAATCAGCCTCTCTATTATTCATTTCCTTTGTTGTGTGACTGCGCATGGCAAGCTGGCGATGGCAAGATGCCATTGTGTACCTTCCCGCTTTGTCCCGTAGTATAGCGCTTGTAAAGCACAGACTGTGGGGGTCTTGCTCTCATTTTGATAGCTTTGATTTCCTCTGCTCCCTCGCTTTTTTGGGGGATTTCAGACCGTGATGTTCTCCGCACTCATGGTAGTGGGATTCTGTTTGAAACACGAAAGTGGTTACGCTTTTCACACTTGAGGCTTGGTGTAACGACTTTGCTTACTTCGCAAGACTTGACTTTGTATACGCATTTATAAAGCCGTTTTTATGTCATTACGTTATCCAAGCTAGATGTATAACTAGGGGTGGGCGATATGGTCCTAAAATAATATCACAATCTTTTGCGATAACAATACACTTGGCGATATATTTCAACAACATACAATTGCAACAAAGTAGATTTTATACTTCAAAATACCTCACCCCACAGCATTTTTGACATTTCTCATACTCACCTATGTGCTTCTGCTCGAGGTGGTGAAACGGATTCGATTTTGTTGTTACAGACCTTTTGCGTAGCTTCCACATCACTGTGGTTTGTTGTACATGGGATATTTTGTGCCAAAACCACCTCCACACTACTAAAGACGCTCCCCTCAGAAGCTTAGAAGCACTTTCCGCCATGTCTGTGTTGACTGTGGTAGCCTAGTGATTAAGCTACTGGGTTATAGACCAGAAGGTCCAGAGTTCAAATCCCACATTTGCCACATTTGGGTCCCTGAGCAAGACCCTTAACCCACAATTGCTTGGATTAAAGACTGTATTAACTGTAAGTCACTCTGGATAAGGGCGTCTGCTTAACGCTGTAAATGTAAATGTACTCTGTGTAAATGCATTACGTCATTACGTAACCACTTTGGAATATCACAATCTAGATGTTTTATAGCGTTTAAAAAATGATACTGGTATTATCGCGAACAATACGATATGGCACACCCCTATGTATAATCCTATACCAGATACTAACCCGTTTTCACAGACGAAGTTTCATGGACAATGGACAAAAGGCAATAAACAGATGCTCCTTTCTAATTCATTGTTCCATCCATAGTGGCAAGTCGTCCTAGGCCAGCAGTAGCAAAACAGGCAAAACCCATAATACCACCACCACCATGTTTCTCACAAGCAAGAAGGTTCTTATACTGAATTGCTATGTTTTCTTTCTTCGCTTCTCCTTTAAACCAACAGCTTTACCTCAGTTCCATAACTTCACAAAATGTTTTTCCAATATCCGTCAATGCGCCACCATTAGAATTGTTGTTTTCCTTCTTCACACCAGTCTTTGTACGCTTTATCCCATCTTAGCCTTTTCACCCTGTCCCTCTTCTGAAAAGTGGTTTCTTGGTTGCTCCCCTTACAAAAAGACCATTCCTGATCAAGCTTCTTCACTCTGTAGAAGGATCAACTTGGGATCTCCCCTTAGGGGTATCTCCGTAAGGGGAGATCCCATTAAAAACTTGCCACTTATAAAAGCTGTTTTTTTTTTAGTTTTTAATACTGTATAGGGCATTCTTGTGCTTTTTGGTTATATTCTAATGAAGAAACAATGGTACATCTAGTCTTAGGGTGGCCTAACACTTTAGCACAGTACTGCAGAAAGTGCCAAAAAGGCACAATTTGTTCCTCAGTACCTAACGTTATCATCATGTAAGCAAACCTTTAATTAAGTTACATGCAGTACTTGGTTTAGAGGTCAAATGTGCTGAATGGAGGCCTGCTGAATCCAATACCTATTCAGATTATTTTTTAAGGCAGGCATGGATTTTTGCCTGCCACTCCAACCCTAAATAAGGGACTGATATGGGTAAACAGGGAAACAAAAGGCTATTGTGCTTGCTGTCAAATACCTCCTTTTATATTTTCACTGTCACCTGCCATCAGGAGGAATCCTCCAGCTTCTATTTGGATAAATGCAGCATGTTTGGCTATGAAGCCGTACAAAATTTGAAAGTCTTTCCTGCCTCTTCCTAGCTTCTCCCTGCCGCTACCACAGTGTCCCACATGGGCGAGTGAGTGGCGGCTGAAAGTTTTACTGACTTTTCTTCTTCTCTCTTTCTCTGTGTTTTTAAATACTTTTTTTCCCCCCGTAATGAGAAGTGGGTGTTGGCGTGAAGGTTATTCAATCTTAATGTCCTCCCGTGTGTGTCAGCTCTCCCTGGCTGCAACAAAAAGAACGAACGCACCTTTGATCAGGAGACGCCGGCACGTGTCGAGGAGAGCCACTCGCCGGTTAAAATAAATTCTTAATTTGAACTCGGGAGGTTGGGGCAAAGCTGCCAGAGTGGATTCCCAACATGTAAAGTCTCTTGAGCGGGAAAAAAAGGAAAGGCAAAAAGAAGTCTGCGTTTGTGAAGCTATAGTTTTTGCTTGATTTGCATTTATAGCCCAGACCCCGTAATCCAGGCGACTTTTAACGCATACGGTCGTGCAAGGTCCAGTCTGAGCAATTGGGGGCTAAGGGCTTTGCTTAAGGGCCCAACAGTTGGAGCATTGGCAGTAACGGGACCTGCCCCTTCAGACTTTTGATTAATAGTTCAGTACCTTTTCTGCTTGCTGCAATGGTTTGATGAGGTAGAAGAGTCAAGCAGCCTTTAGGTTTGTGTTATGTTTGTTCACAGTTAGATACTAATGAAGATGTTTCACTGGGGTTCTGTTGAAGAGCCTCGTGTTTATTCTCTGTACTAAGCAATCAAGGTCTCATTAACCCAGTGGTTCCCAAAGTGAGGGGCAGCAAGGAAAAGGAGCAGGGCATGTTTAAGATATAATGCATGTCACTTGTGATAATTGCACTGTAAATGTGATTGGCCAGTTTTTTTTTTATATTTCTTGCTCAATAAGAAGCTGCAAATTTCTGAGTTACAATGTTTAAAATGGATTCCAGCAGAGTTTAGACTCAAAAATTGCGATTCATTAGTAATATTTTGAATAAACAGGAGAAAACAATAAAAAACAATCTAGAAATAAAATGTAATAACATGAATACTAATGAATGTAATAAATAATGTTATATTATGAAAAGGATAATAAAATAGAGAATCTAAAACTATAGCATATAAAAATAGCATATCTGTATTATTTTGTCCAGTACACAAAGTCACCACAAAATCTTCTCAGTTGTTCTCAGTGTAAAGGTTTGATTGCATGGTGTACAGGTGGGTCAGATTGGGGGGCTATATCATATTGTTGTATATGATTGGCAATAAATGTGTGGTACTGCGGTAGCCTAGCGGTTAAAGTCGTGGACTCTGGACCAAAATAACCCTGATGGTCCTTTGTTCTAGCCCCACCTCTGCCAAGCTGCGAGTCCTTAACCCACCATTACATATGGGATGGTGGTAGCCTAGCGGTTAAGATGCTGGACTCAAATCCCACATCTGCCACAGTTGGGTCCTTGAGCAAGACCCCTAACCTGCAACTGCTTGGATTGTAAGATTGTATCAGTTGTAAGTCACTCTGGATAAGAGTGTCTGCTAAATGCTGTAAATGTAAATATTGCTGAACTCTCTTGTATTGCTACTAGGAATGACCTACTGTCATATGCAATGCCTCCACAGATCACACTAAGCAGGTTGTGCGATTGAAGCACTCACTACGTGGCCTCCATATTTATTGGGATCTGGCCATCAATCCCAAACAGAACCTGGATTTGTCGCTAAAGACTGTAGCAGTCCAGATTTCTCTGCAAACAAAGAGAGTGGCTCGGTGGGTAGCACCGCTGCCTCACAGCAAGAAGGTCCTGGGTTCAGTCCCAGGGAGTAACGGCCTTGGTCTTTTCTGTGTGGACTCTGCATGTCCTCCCATGCATGTGTCTGCGTGGTCCAAAAGTCAAAACAGTCCAAAGACATGCTTGTTAGGTTAATTGGTGTCTCAAAAAAGTGGCCCTTAGTATGTGACTGTGTGTGTGTGTGTGTGCCCTACAATGGATTGGAACCCCATCTAGGGTTCCTGAACTTGCGCCCAGGGTTGCCGGGTGGGCACTGGCTGGCCCACGACCCTGTGTGGATTAGGCAGAAGATAATGGATGAATGAATGAATGTATTAGTGACTGTTGCTTCTAAAGGTTGACCTGCCCTTGCTGTACAAGTGGCCCTAAGGTTAATAAAACAAAAATAAATACTATTAAATACAACCATGGACTCCATATTTCCTTCTTATTCCAAGCTGGGACCTAAAAATTGTGTCTGCACTCTAAGTATGATTTGATTTAAAAAAACATTCATTTATAAATAATGAACTGACATTATTAGTCATTTGGCTGGCTCGTGTCTGATGATCTTGCCTGTATTCATAGTGAATGTTTGAATCAGGCTCTGGCGGTTATTGATCAGCTGCTCTGCTCGCTAGACGGAGCAGTGCACACCAGATCCAATGGTGGATTCCCCTGAGCTTTCTCAGGAACTGAAACTCAAGGGCTGGTAATGCTGGACTCCAGCTCATGGCACAGCCGGTTCAAATTTCTGCAACTAATGGCTGGTGCTAGATGGACTGGAGTGGAATGATAGACTAGAGCCCCAAAGTCTGAGTCCATAGCCAAAGCACTTCTATGGCCAAAACACATCCAGTTTTTGATGAATTATGCTTTGCAAGCAAGATTCAAGTTAGTAAGACATAACATTGGGAATACTCTCTGAGTCGTGATGTATTAATTCTGTATAAGCAGTTCATCTTGGTTTGGATTGAGCCTATTCCAGAAACACTGGGTACAGAACAGCCTGGACTGGGCACCAGTACACAATGGTTTGTGAACAGTTTATGATTTTTAATATTTTTCCCTAAACATCACTGGATTTTTACAGTCCCAAAAATGCCTTAAAGGCTGATTAAGGAATGCTGCTATATTTTAGAGCAGAGATCTATTGAAGTTCATGAGTTGAACAAGGAAGACCTTAAAAAAGGATTATTGATGCCCATCAGGCTGGTTACATCAGGTTACAATCATCTGTAATCCACAGTCAGACAAATTTTGTACAATTGCGATGAAATGTATGATCATTGTCACTCTGGTGGTCGACCAAAAGAGATCTCTGCGAGAGCAGGTCTTGTAACAATTCACAAAGTAGCCCAAGGTTCTAAGCAAATAAAGCAAATCTCTTATATTGGCTAATGTTAATTTTATTGGGGACGATTCAATATCCAGAAAGTTATTGAAAAAAATGTTTTCAAACTTTTTGGATTGATTGAGAAGGATTGTGGGCAGCATGTGGCTCGGCCACCTCACAGCAAGAAGGTTCTGGGTCCTTTCTGTGTGTTGTTTTGTATGTCCTTCCTGTGTCTGCGTGGGTTCGCTCCGGGTACTCCGGTTAACTGGTGTCTATAAAGTGGCCCTTAGTGTGTGACTGTGTATGTCTGCCCTATGATGGTTTGGCCATCATCTACCCATGTGCCCAGAGTTGCCGGTGGGCATTAGCTGGCCCGTGACCTTATTTGGATTAAGCGTAAGATAATGGATAAAGAAGAGTTGTGTCTGGAAAAAGGAAAACCCTGCATTCCAGCATTAATTTTCTACTTTTGGAATTTGTGTGAATTCCTGATGATTTTTATGTCAAATTAATGCAAAAATCTGGAAACAAGAATCTAAAGACATTGCAAACGTTCATGCACCACAGGGGGGGCTATTTACAATAATCCACCTACCATGTCTTTGGGAAGTGTGTAAAAGAAGAAAAGCCAGAGTACTTGGAACAAGCTCATGAGAGATTATAGAGAACATGTCAAATAACCACCGAGGCAGGGAGTAACACAGGGAGTAACAATAGAACCAGATGGTGTCTTCTTCTCGACAGAACAACTGTATCTTTTGAAAATAATAGATTCCCTTCTGCATACACACACCCATTACAGGCCATTACAGAACATGAAATGAATTCTTCAGACTAGCCTTTGGTCTCAGCTGATTCTTGACTCTTGTATTAAGTCCTTATTAACAAAAACAGAAAAGAAGACAAGACAAGCTTAGCAAATGTCCAGGGCTCTCAGACATTCTCATAACCTCTATTGCAAAATGTAAGGGGTGTCTCTTGTTTTCCCACCTGTATTCCAACAGGTATTGTGGCGTGACATAACATGTATTTCACATGGTCATGTCAGATTTTTCCACTGATGTTCACTCCAATCTTTGTGAGCTTTAGCATGTCGAAGGGTCAATTTGGCATCCAGTGTTGGATAAAAGTAGTAGGGGAGGTCACATTAAATACTTGCCACTGTATTTTTTTAAGTTTTTTGTACTACATACACATTCCTTGTATTTTCTGACTGGTTTCTAATAGATAGAGTGGTAAATAATTATATATGGTCATTATACCATTGCTGTATGGTATATCTAATGTAATAGTGGCCTGATACTTTTGGAAACATTGGTGTTGATGTTTTAGTGTCGGTCCTAGGGACCCCTAGGGGGGGTCACCTAGGGATCTCCAGAGTCAGTAAGCGGTGTAGGTAATATATAAGTGGTGGCAGCAGCCTTTTTATTTAGCCATACCTGAACCGTCTGTAATAAATATTACATCTTTGTATCAACATTTTATTATGTTTTCTCGTTGTCTCTCAATTATCACTTTTTACCATCAAGGCAACCTTTCAAATTGCCTGTTTGCCAAAAACCTTCATAGACTTGTTGCTTTGTGCCAGTTGGTCAATTACTCTCTCGTTTTCTCTAGCGCTTTACTTTCTCTCTAACTCTCAATCTCGCAATCCGTCTCTCTGGTGGCTTGACAGATTGGCAAGCGATTGCTGCTGGGTGGTGCAGTTCAGCCCCCAAACATTTGTCCCAGGGGTAACCACCCAGGAGGGGGTTGGGGCCACTGAGCAAGCTTACTCAGTTGGGGGTCTGGGGTCTCACAGCAAGAGTGCTTCATAGCTGAGAAGAGAACATCAATTAAATTACTATAAATATTTAAGCGCAGAAAAAAAGATTTGATACTATTAGGTTAGGGAGGTTTTATAGTCTGACCCGAGATGAAAGCTGGAATGAAAAATGTCACCAGAATGTCTCTAGGGCAAGCAGCCTAGCCAGACATTGATGAATGACCAAAAGCACACCCGTCATATTGCAGAGCTTAGTTTAAATGGCATCATTTGGTGTCTTTGGAGGACAGAATTAAGTCAGAAAATGTTGACTTGGTCCCTTGGCGAACGGGTCAAGATCTACTAATCTGCAAGCGCAAAAACAACAAATCTTTTTTTTACCATATTGATAGTTTTAATTAAAATCCTTCCGACAAAGTATGTTCTCTACGCTCTTTGCATTCTGTCATTCCTCTTCGGCTGTACTGTATTGCTGATAGAGAGAAGCGAGACTCCTGCCTGTCAGTTAGAGTGCCATTGATCCCTTGTCCACCCTTCAGGGGATTAAGGTGGGAGAATGTCTAGATATAATGGATTAATGGGTTTAAACCTGGGCGGAGAGCAACCCAGTATTGACATTGAGCTCTAATCCCATGGATCTCGGTGACCTTGCTCTTTGCTGAGTACCCGTGCCGTTCATTCTGACAGTGCCAACAAACTATTTGTCTCGGTAAGCAAGATGAGACAACACGAGAACAGTGGACACCCGATCAATCCTAGCTGGACTTGGTAAACATTTAGGGAAGTTACAACCTAGATGGAATTTACATTTACAGCATTCAGTGGATTAAGGGTCTGGCTCAAGGACAAAACAGTGGCAGTTTGGCAGAGGTGGGATTTGAACGAGAGACTGTGGTGGCCTAGTGGTTACAGTACTGGGTTATGGACCAGAAGGTCCAGGGTTCAAATCCCACCTCTGCCACAGCTGGGTTCCTAAACAAGGCCTTTAACTCACACTTACAGCTGATATCCTGAAACAGCCCCTTTTAATTACTTACAAAGTACTGCTGCTGGCAGTTAAAGCCCTAGATGTTAGCTTTGGTATACCATGCTCCTTAAAATGGCAGTGAAATGTAAAGTGGCTACTTCAAAAACTGTGCAAATAGATATCTGAGGAAAAATGATTAACAGGGCAGCACGGTGGCTCGGTGGGTAGCACTCCTGCCTCACAGCAAGAAGGTCCCGGGTTTAATCCCAGAGTGGAGTGGCCTGGGTCCTTTCTGTGTGTAGTCTGCATGGGTTTACTTCGGGTACTCCGGTTTCCTTCCACAGTCCAAAGATGTCCGTGTTAGGTTAATTGGTGTCTCTAAACGTGGCCGTTAGTGTGACTGTATGTCTAAGCCCTACAATGGATTGGCTTCTCGTCTATGGTTGTTCCTGCCCTTGTGCCCAGAATTGCCGGGTGGGCACCGGCTGGCTTCGACCTCGTGTGGATTAAGCAGGAGATAATGAATGAATGTTATATACTGGTAAAAGAATTACCAAAAGTAATAATACAGATCACATAATAGTACTATAAAGAAAGGTACAATAATTTAATTTAAATATATACACAATGTAGGGTATGGGTACAAAAATATAAATATATAAGCATATATAAAAAGTGTAATATAAAAATATAAGTGTTCCATGATGCAATTTAAAGTGTGCCTAGAGGTAAAGTGACCAAGTGTGTGAGTAAACAAATATTTTTTTAAAATGTCGACGTTAACTGTGTATTGTCTTGAAAGGCCTGATGGAAGAAGCTCCTCCTGAGCCTCTCCCTCCTGGCCTTGATGGTAGTACCATGAGCAAGGCACATTCTTCCATTACATCTAGAAAAAGACACGGACTGCTGCGGTCATGCCCCCTGAGATTTGATGCAGATTGGATGACCATGCTTGGCATGACTGGCCCCTGTCCCAAGCTTCCTTCGGCAGAGTTCGCCAAGCATCTGCCAGGAGCAGGCTGGGATTTTCGTCTTCTCCCACCACCTCCTGCTCGCTTCTGCTAGATCCCCACAGGGACTGGTACGCTGATATTTTTAGTGGGTATGTTCCACCGTCCTCAATTACCATGAGAGGAGGACAATGGGAGGTGTTGGGTTACATCAGTACTTGGCATTCAGGCTTAGGACGATTTGGAGAGGAAGGAATCCTGGGTGGCCTTAAAGAGTTTTGGAAACGGCACTCCTTAAGGAATTTCACACCCATGTGATACGCCCCCACCTTGTGAAATTAGGCACAAGCAAGAAGGTTTGTACATTTAGAGTCTTTATGAGATCTGAATGTGGGTGTAGAATGCTATGCATCATGGGATTTGTAGATTTCGGTCTTATTAACGCCTGTATAGCATTTTGGACTAAGGCCTTAAACTTCATCAAACTTCTGAAACTACTCAGCTTTAAAAAGTCCATAACTGATTCTGGGGTCTGGTTACTTCAATTCTGCTGCCTAAAGTAGGATGTTACTAATACATGGCATAAAATAATACCAGCTGTGATGGCTTAAAATTTAAACCATTAGCATACAGCACTTTGCAAAAATCCCAGGTCACCATTATATTTGTTATTTTAGCAATGGTTTAATGAACATATTGGGTTTTATATATGTATATATATATATACTGTACTCATTATACCATTGCTAAAACAACAAATCTAATCTAGGAATATATATATATATATATAAAAGAAGGTTTATGAAGGCTTTATAATATATATACATATATACACACACTCATTATACTGTTGCTATATATATATATATATATATATATATATATATACACACATTATAAAGCCTTCATAGACCTTTATTTTGACTTTTCAGTTTTCATGACATGGTTGCCCGGTCTGCTTATGCTGAGAAACTTGGCTCTTTTTGTTTTCATTCTTTTTTATTGACCTGTTGCTTATTTCTCTCCATGGTTCTGGCAACCACCGGAATTTAATGCAGCAATTAAGCGCTGCAAAATGGCTACTGAACACTTTGCAGTATATACTCCAGAGAATTAAGCTTAAATGTAATTATTTATTTAAACTTTTGGCATTAATATTCATCTTTTTATGTGAGAATATTGGCTGATTGCAAAATAGAAATATGTTGTACACCCAGAGGTTTACCATTATCTGGTTACACTAGTGCAGGTAAAATCATTAAGTGCGGTTACGTGCACTTAATAAACTTTACATGCACTTGAATAGTGAGATAATGTTTAAGCTCCAGGTTCACATGACATTTTTCTTTGCAAGCAGCCAATAATCTCAAAACAATGTGATATAAACTTCTTACTTTAATATTAAATAATTAAATTCTACATTGTCATTGTACATTCAGCATGTACTGTGTTCCAGTGTTCAAGCGTTCTATAGCCATTTCGCTGCCTTTAATCCGCAGTGAGTTTAATTTTGCGGTTGCCAGATCCAGCGAGGAAAGAAAAACCTAAGGCCAATGGAAAATCGGTTAAATAAAGCTTAGTCTTTAGAAGCACACTGACCTGGCAACCGTGGGGGTCCCTCGTGCACATGCGCAGACTGTAAAACACTAATTCTAATCAGATACCTGATGTACATGCAATGAGTAATTCAATTACTGGGATCAAATCCAGTTCTTATTATTGGATTATTTAATCTGTTTTCTAGATCGGAGTATGCTGTACACATGACCACCTGCATAAATCCGACTGCAATTGGATTATTAAATGCATGTAAACGCTCTCAATAATCAGATTACTTAGCAAATCGGATTTTCCACTGCTATCAGATTATTAAGTGCATGCAAACTCACCATGTTAAATATGGCCATAATGTGATTGCTAAAAACAACAAATGGAATGGTGACCTAAAACTCGCAAAGTAAAAGGAATCCTTCAGCTAGTATCTCTAAACAACATGTTATATAAAATAATCAAAATTCATTGCAAAATGGCTTGTTGTGTTAAAAGTGTAGCTTTTTACTTTGTTGTTGCTAGTTGATGACTTTTTTAAATAATGCTCATGAAAACCATCAGACAAGCCCTTAACATGAAGTCTTGGGTTTAGACCAGCAGCATTTTGGAACCGACCCAATGATATTGACTGGTGAAACTGTGCACGAATCCAGATTAGACCCAGACTTTTTAATCAGGGCTATGCGACAATTGTATACCATTTAGCCATGTAGCAGCACCTGAGAATCTTGGGTGGCCAAACTGGCTATTGAGTTTGTTCCTGAAACTCTTGAGCTACTTTGCATTGGGTTTCGTCCCATATATAATCCATGCAAGCTTGAAGTGATCGTTATCGATGGTTCCTAGAAGTGGCTCGGTAGTTTGGCTATGACATTATGAGGAAGCAGTTTGACGAATGAGGCTGTGGACGTGCATACAGTAACTTCCATTTGTTTCCAGCCTGTCAGGTCCATTTGGAGACGAGCTTGATGTAAGAATTGGCCTAGAAGGCTTGTTTTATATTATGAATTAGCTGGCCACTGCAGAGCAGCGAGATTGATAGCTAGCACCATTGCAGACCTGGTTCGCCTTTGAAAGACAACACTGCAGATACGAGAATATTGATGTGTACGACCCGTGGCTGCCTGCAAGCGAAGGCTGAATTATTCAGAGAAGTGTGTCACATTGAGAGCATTACACACACCGATCTCAGCTTTGTCTCGCTTTGTCTCCTGTTCTGGCGGATTGGCAAACGCAGTGTAAAGTGCACAAGCAATTCCTTCGCAAGCGCACTGTAAGGTTTTTCAGACGGATGTTAAAGTTCTTTACAGATGTTGTAGGAAAAAACGTAGGGTAGCATAAAGTGATATACAACAATTTGAGCACAGTTTTAGAGGTGCCATGGTTTAAAATACTGTCATCGTGAAGTCTAGAAGCAACACTGAATGCGTTTATATACACTTATTAATCTGATTTCTGCAGTTTATTCAAGTGGTCATGCATACAGCACACTCTGACCTACAAATCAGATGAAGTAATCTGATACAGAGAGCTGGATTTGAGTTCTGTAATTGGATTTCTCGGTGCATGTATACCTATTGTGCATTTTCAATGTTTTCTCAGTCTGCACATGCATGCAGACGTGACTGATAGAACCTAGAGCTGTCCAGTGGGACTGTGGCAGCTTAGCAGTTAATGTACTGGACTCTGGACCTCATGGTCCTGGGTTCAAATCCCACCTCTGCCAAGCTGCTACAGCTGGGTTCTTAAGCAAGGCCCTTAACCCACCATTGCTTGAATTGTAAGACTGTATGAGTTGTAAGTCGCTCTGGATAAGGGTGTCTGCCTTAAATCAAGTTCAAGTGGTTTTATTTTTATTTCAACCATTATACAGTGTTGTATAGTATACTGTGAAACAAAACGTTCCCCCAGGACCAGGGTGCTACATAAAAACAATAAGCTTCACAACATAAACTTGTGTGCAGCATGTGCAATACAGGACAATAAACAATAAAGCAAAAACACTAAAACACACTTTTGAGTAGAAAGATTTTTGTCTCGGTTCTCGATTGCCGGCGCACTTGCTTAAATTTGTATTAGATGAGCCATGTGATTCGTTTAAGCCACAACTCGATTCATGATTCGCGATTCAGTGCACAGTGATTCAGATGAACAATAGCCCTTGGTATTTTATTTTTACATCTACAGTTCTGTATTCTTGGCCCAGATAAGTCTTCACAGGTCATAAAAAGGTTCGTTATAATAGCCAACTCAAAGGAAAACAGAACACAGGGTGCAGCAATGCAAGTGCTGTGAGTTCACCAATAGAGTAAGTGTTTTGCTTTTACTTTTCTCATTTGATCCATTACTCAGTAAATTACATGACATTTTTAACACTTTGTTATAAAAAAACAGCTTTATGCTGCTTTCTACAGTGTGAATTTTCTGAGGGTCTGGAATAAATTATCAACTGTACTGTATCGTAGCATAGCCTAACTTAAATGTGCATTTACATGAGCCTACAGTTGGGCAAAATATTATTTGATTTGATAATCTGATGTACTTTATTAAATAATCTATTGAAAGTGATGAAGACCTGGCATCTGTGGGATCTGGGTTGGAGTTACAATTGTGCTCTGGCACTGTACATAGTGTAAGAATGCCCTTAATGTTGTTAAACTCTGCATCTATAACTTTTAGCTGATTTGCATCCATTTACATATACTGAATGTAGCTAACACCCTTACCCACAGCAACTCTTACAGTTTTTTTTTACAATGGTGAGTTAAGGGCCTTGCTTAAGGACCCAACTGTGGCAGCTTGGCAGAGGTGGGATTTGAGCCTAGAACCATGAGGTCCACAGTCCAGTACCTTAACCGCTAGGCTACCTTAGTAGTATCCATGACATGACCGTTTTCTTTTGCCTGTCCACCACAGATCGTGATTGTGCCCTCGACACGGCGTGTGAGGATGCAGAGGACAGGTGTCTGACGAGGAGGAGGTCCTCGCCTGAGGAAGGCGACGAGGGGGAGGAGGAGGACGAGGAGCACAGCTGCCGCTCCTGCCACCAGGTTTTCGACTCAGCCAGCGATCTTAGCCAACACAAGATTAATCAATGCCGGCTGACAGGTAAACAATGCTCACACTGTAGCCTAGCGTAGCTTAGCTTACGTTCCAGTATGACTATGAAATGTGCTTCTAACCTGACTTGAATGGATGATTTGATCTTTTGACCACCCATTTTGATTGAATAAGGTGTAATGATCACCCTTGAAACCCCCCTGTTTTGTCTGCAATATTTTGGAGCTTGACTAATATCCGTGAGACCCGAGGCTCAGTGGCAGATGAGTGTCATTTCATGTCTGATGTATGAATGTGGCTAAAAATACACTCAACATCAGGTGCTAATGATACCTTTTGGTGAAATGATCTACTAGCTTTCAATCCTCATAAGTCATGTGACCCATTTGTGGCGGAATTAAAAAAAAATAGCGTTAAAGTTTGATCCCATTACATTCATATTATAGAATCCAATCAAGTAAATGTAGACTGGAGCTACATAACTGGTGCTAATGGAAAAATGAAATTGACCTGCCCATTTACATTGGACATTAAACATTATAGTCTTTATCTTTAAAGCAAGATTATACCAACAAGTTTCTCATTGAATCTGTCTGGCAAAAATTCTTCATCTTGAATCAGTTAAATAAGAATAATGTCTCTATTTTTCTTTTCCAAGACGTGATTTAAATTTTATTTTGCTTTAGCTTTTCAGTAATACATTTATGCCATTTTCTTTCTATTTTTAAAATTTAATTCCTGCTATGCAGATGTGCATGAATTTAATGTTGCATGATTTAATATTATTGCTGTTTTAATGGTGATATATTAAATTCTTATTTATTTATTTGTCATTTTTATTCCCTAAAAATGTCAAACCAAATGCATGACTACCTTTGTATGCTATTAAAAAATAATTTTGAAGGGAATATATTTATTTTCTATTTTAGTTTGTATATTTATGTATTCATTCCATCAATGAATGCAGAAAAAAAATGTGAATGTTTTGCATTTTGTTAGTGTTTTAAAGTAAATTTTAGGTCTACTATTTCTAATGGCTCTTTTAACTTGCATTTTAAATGAGATTTTGTTGTTTTCTATTTTCTATCACTGTTAATTGAAGCTAATGCATCTCTAGCTTTTTTTCATTTATTTATGGATGTAAAGCTATAATGGAGACAACTGCATTTCTGCATTTTCTTTTTTAGATTTTTAATTACTTTCTTAATTC
>JAVSBV010000127.1:7330972-7341238 GCA_033117975.1 Parotocinclus spilosoma | reverse complement strand
GTACTCCCTGACCCTCGTTAACACGTTTAGTGTTTGCCTATTTCTCATGCCTTTTCCCTCCTGAATACACACACACACACACACACACACACACACACACACACACACGTGCAACACATACACATACAAACGCTGCAGAATGCATAATTGGCATCAGCTTGTGCTAGCATTTGTTTGAGCAGCTGGAAACTTTTCCCCTGACAAAGTGTTGCAGTACAATTCTGTACATTTCCAAACACCACCAACTATTACACACTATGACCTAAGAGTGGGCGAAACGGTAAAGATATTTTATCACAATATTTAAACATGTTCGAGACAAGCAATGTTTTTCACAGTACACACGACCGAAGAATAAAAACATCAGAGCTGCAACAGCAGAGGTTGTTATTCCGTCAAAGGCAACCGTACACCTGCGTGCTGTGTTTTTATGGATAAGCCGCTGTAAACCTGACATTTAAGCATTTGAAGAGACTATAATAATACCTAAAATCAATAATAATAAGTTAATGAGCTAATTAATGATACCTGTTGTGCTTCCTTGTAAAATTCAGTGTTATTGGATATGCATTTTATGAAGCCGTTTTCATAAATAGAAAGTCAAATGCAAATAACAAAGAAAGGAAGGCTGGAGACTGGCAGCATGAATAGAAGGAACAGATAGAAGAAGAACACAAAGAAATAAAAATAAACTGAAGATGAGAGGTAAACGAAGGAAATGCAATGAGTGGTAATAAAAGGAAAATGTGAGGAGGGTAAATTAAAGAACAAAAAAGAATTTAAGTACAGATAAACCAAAACAGAGGAAAGAAAGATAGATGGATAAATATATGGACGCAAAGAAAGGGAAAAACAGAAAGACTGAGTTGTAAAAGAAAGAATAAAGAAAGGTGAAAATACGTTAGATCAATGAAAAACGAAGGGAACGGTGCAAAATAATAACGCAAGATATGTGTGGAAAGAAAAACTTAGCAAAGAAAAGAAAGGAAAAATGGGAAGGATGTAAATATTTAAAATATAGTTAAAAAAAAGACAGAAAGAGGAGAAAATGAATAATGAACGTGACTGAAAGCAGACCTAGGGAAGAAAATCAGGTATAAGAATCATAATGATTGTGTTCAGAAAATCAGAAGAGAGAAAGAAAACAAGTTACAGAATGAAAGAAAATAAAATACACTGCTCACAAAAATTAGGGGATATTTATTTATTCATTTATCCATTACTCTCTGCTTAATCCATACGGGGTCGCAGGCAAGGGACCACCCGGCAGGAACAAGGGCAGGAACAACCCTAGATGGTTCCATCTTGATCCATCTTAGTGCACACACACACACACACACACACACACACACACACACATATACACTAAGGGCCAGTTTAGAGACACCAATTAAACATGCATGTCTTTCAACTGTGGGAGGAAACTGGAGTACCCAGAGTAACACAGACACGGGGAGGACATGCAGACTTCATACAGGGATATTTAATTATGGGATATTTCATATTGGGGTATAACCTAATTTTTGTGAGCAGTGGATTAAAAAGCAAAACCAAAGAATAAGGTTAAAAAAATCACAAAAAGTAGAGAAAAACAGAAAGGTAAAATAAGGGCTTGTATTAGACCATTACTCTATGAACTTTACAGTGTAAACTGTAAAGTGTGTGTGTGTTTGTGTGTGTGTGTGTGTTTCTTATGTTATTTTTGTGTTAATGGTGTTTCTTATGTAATGTTAGTTTTTTTCCATTTGTTTCTATCGTTACTTGCAACACGTTACACTTTACTGATTCAGTCCTTGCCTTTTCTCACGCTGCTTGTTTCTGCTGTTGCTTCCTAATGGTTAGAGCTGAGAAGAAGAAGAATGGAACTATAAAATGCTAATAGGTATAAAGCAGAATTACAAGATCACCGATGTTCATCTTTGGACTTGTCGTTATCCTCGGGCACAGCAATGTGGAAAAGAAACTGAATAAAACTAGTGCGTAATCGAAAGCAGGATGCATTTGAATAAACACACAGGACAATCATCTGCTGTAAAAGGATAAGATGTGAATAATGCATATGAGTTATGGGACAAGGTTTAATTGTAGCTCATCAAAAACCAATCGAAAGTTTGCAGTTACTACATAGCAATTATAGAACATTAAGGGAAAAAAGTAATTAGTATAGATTAAAAGCATAATAAATAAGGTACAAATTCACCATCTACTGTTTTCACACTTAACACATATAAAGGGTAGCGTAAAGAAAACAAACATCGTAATTAACTTATTTGAACATCGTAATTAACTTATTTAATGGGCAACAAATCCCCATTGATTCATTAAGTACCGTAGTACCAAAATCTGCATAACATATTTTAGATAAATATGCGGGAAAATATAACAAAAAATATAATAACACAACCAAATTCTAAAAAAGTCTGTAAAATGTATGTTTAAAATCAGTACAAATAAAATGACCAGATAAATATTTCCACTGTGGAAAACAAAACAAGGAAAATATTCCAATTATAAATGAAAAAAAGGTACAAATTAAACCTCACCACACCGGAGGAACGTCATGTGCACAGTGCTGAGTCACCTTGGCTATTATCCCGCCCCTGGCAAGGTGAGTTTTGAGGGAACACGTGTGACTTGCGGAGGGACGTTACGTGTCCCCGTGTTTCAGGAGGTTCCTGAGTCTGGGTGTCACAGGGTGTAGACCCAGGGTGCCCCCATATTATAGCAGTCTGGCAGAGCATGGATGTGACCTTACACCCTTAGAGCCTTAAGCATAGAATCTCCACTTTTAGGCATAATCACATACCTTTCTGGACTCAACGTCGGATTCGCACGTCTGTCGTTTATGCGAAGGAAGAAGTCGTTCAGGATAAGCGGTGAGATTTGATTCCACGGTTGACAGATGCGTTCTGTACAGAGGCGCCCCTCTGCTTGTAATTAGTGAATAATGGGGCTGCTCTTCCCCCGGGACAGGATGTGCACGAGCCGATAAAGGCGCCTGCAGTTTTATCCAAAACGTTGCCCGGTATGTTCAGCCATGCCCCTGTACCGTGTGTGTTGGTAATGCCAGACACAGGCAAACCGAAGTGAGACGGGAGTGAAGGGGGTGGGGGAGGATCGGGTTCAGGTGGCAGAGACGGAGAGACGTCTCAATTCCAGGTTGGATTTGTTAAAAGGATGGTGTGAAATGCAGGTCACACACACAGCAGATCTGTGTGTGTTTATACGTGCGCATGTGTCTGTGTCTGTGTGTGTGTGTGTGTGTGTGATGGAGTGTATTGGATCTCAGGGCTGAGCCTCTTGCGGTTCTCTTTACTGCATTCAAATCATTTTTCCTTCTGGTGTGCGTGACGTCCGCTGAATGATGATGAGCCTGTTGTCGAGAGCCAGGCCAGGATCAGCGCTGGATCAGACTCAGTCGTTTTAACAACCCCGAAACTTTTTCTCCACCTAATAAATTCCACCTACAGTCGCGACTTTAAGGTTCAGAATGATCTGTAGCGATTAATATAGTATTGTTTCTCTAATCCACGACTTTACATGCACTTAATCAGATAAGGGGTAAATTCGGGGTTTGCATGACTCAGAAAAAATCGGATTACAGATTTATTTTCAGATTTTTTCACCGCAGCCAGACAATAAGCTCGCAAAATTATTAATAAATAAATGAAATTCTTTGATTCCTTGATTGCCCTCCCACACACAAAAAGGCTTTATGTTTAGTTCCTCATTTAATCCAAGGTTGCCAGATCCCATTAGAGAAAAAAGTAACCAGGTCTATGGAAACAAGCCCAAAAGATTCAAATACTCTTACAATAAACTGACCTGTGCTTATTGTGTTTTTCTTTATTATTACATGTACAATATTGTATTCGTAGTGCAAATAAGTCCCCGTGGATCCTAAAATGGTTCGTAATGACAGTCAACTAAAGCAATACAGGAACTGAATTTATCAGATCACTTTCAGGCTGCAGTTAGCTGAGCATAGCAACTTGCTCCTTAAGTTCACCAATAGAATAAGTGTTTAGCTTTGACGGTTCTCTTTCAATCTATAACTTACCTACTTAAATGCCACGATATTTTTCAACACAAGTTTTGTGTTAAGATGTTTTAAGTGTAGGAGCCTCCACTATGATGCACTATAGACCATATTAACTCAGTGGTTCATGATATATTTAGCTTTGGAACATATCCACATTGTAAATCAGAAGAACTTGTACAATACAATTCCATTATTATGGATTTTTGGGGGTCTTGAACCGATCAAACCAATTGACATTATTCCTTATTGGAAAAGTTGCTCGGTACTCTACTATTTTTCGGTTCTCGACAAGCCTTCTGGAACAAATTAACAATGAGAAGCGAGGTACCACTGGGTCAATGTCTCAGTGGGTAAGATTACTGGCTGGAACACTGAGTTTCTTGGACTGAATTTGGAATTGGATTGAACTTGGATTGTACGAACATTTAAGTCATAGGTCAGGGCATGTGCTGTAAACATATTGTTTTCGTTCAGCTACTTCTAATTAGGTTATAAAGATGTTATGTTTCTCGATTACAGCTTCAAACTAGACATTCAAACACTGTGCTTTTTATTGCTAAAATCTGTTCATCATAAGATTCCCCATGATTATTAGTGAACCCGTGATGAATTGGTCAGGACCTGGTTTATTTGGTTTGAGTCTGCGCCAGTTGAAAAGCACGTGTTTGTACATGGCAATCGGAGCTATATCGTTTGCATTATTATGACAGCCCGTCTAGACCCCTTTGATTGATTTTGGCGCTGTGATACCCACAACTGGGGAAGCAGATGTGATTCCTCGTTCCATCCAGCGAACCTCAGCACCGATCCCATTCGTTTTGATGCGTACGGCTGGGGCTAAAAACGCACTTCGTTTAATCGTATTCAGTAACCATGTTTGTTTCCTTTGATAGAAACAAGCTCTAACAGGTGTGACACAAGGCACGCTACAACCCGCTGCCTTGCTTTGTTGCTCCGGCTTGAATTAATAAATAATCGCACAAAGTGTGAAACATAATCAAACACATGCCACGTAATTGCGAATCGCTATTAGCATATCAAATGCCAAAGAGCTTTTCGGGGGTGCGCTGCTCTCCCCAGATAATGTGTGCGAGCAGAGTCCTGAGTGTGCTCTCCAACTGCAACACACATCGTCTTGCGGATTGAAATTCTCCCTTCTCCATGCAGAGATCTCTATTAATTCACCTAGCGCTTAGCACAGAGCAGCACCGCACAGGCTTTTGTCTTCAGATAAAACAATGAGCTGAATTATTTCTGAACACAGCAAATTTAGATGCCTTTTTGACTGAGCTGCTGTCATTAAAAGGTGGCCTGTAGGAAAAAACATTTACCAATCACTTTATTTTACTTATCAGATTAGAAGCATTTTGTAGTTTTAAAAGTAAAGACTGTAGTCCATTTGTTCCTTTATATACTCTGTTAAATGTATGTTATATTTATGTACTTTTAGCAGACGCCTTCATCCAGAGCGACTTACAATTCATACAGTTTTACAATCCAAGCAATTGTGGGTTAAGGGCCTTGCTCAGGGTCCCCTACTATGGCAGCTTGGCAGAGGTGGGTTTTGAACACTGGACATCCTGGCCTATATTCCAGTACCTTAACCACTAGGCCACCACTGTCCCCCACCTGTTAGCCTCCTTTACTCTGTTCTCTAATGTTCAGGACCCACATAGGAACGGGTGCTATTTGGGTTTTGGGTCATTCCCAGTCCAACAGTGACACTGATGTGGTGGTGGTGTGTTAGCGTGTGATGTGCTGGTATGAGTGCATGATATGTGACAGTGCTGCCGGAGTGAGTGTGTATAGATGCACTCGGTTTCTTCACTTATTAGGTTATTCAAGTGGTCATGTAAACAGCATACTCAGATTTCCTAGATTGGATTAAGGTCTAGGATGGCATAGTGGCTCGGTGGGTAGCAGTGTCACAATAAGAAGGTCCTGGGTTCGATCCCAGGTGGATGACCTTTACTCCAGGTCCAGGTACTTCAGTTTACTCCTGCAGTCTAAAGTCATGCTTTAGGTTATCTGATTACGCTAAAAGTGGCCTCAGTGTGTGTGTGTGCAAGTATATGTGCTCTACGATGGATTGGCGCTAGGGGGACAAGATTAAGGGGATAAGAAAGTGAATAAATAAATTAGAGAATGGATTAAAATCGGAGTATGGCATGCAATAAAGAGAGGGGGATATGGGGTTTTCACCGTCTGCGCATGCACGCCATTTGAAAAAAAGGCCCTTTTTGGGCTTTTTTCCATTGACCCGCATCTTGTGTCTTTCCTGTGGGATCTGACAACCGCATAATTAAGCATAGCTTGGATAAAATCACCATTGTAGCACTGTCACCTTACAGCAAGGTGGTCTTGGGTTCAATCATAGGAGGGAGCAAGCTGGGTCCTCTCCCTGTCCGTGTGGGTTTACTCCGGGTGCTCCAAATTGGCCTGAATTCAATATATACACGGCTTGTCTCAATGTAACCTTATGTGTCTGTTGTTCACTAATACTGATAGTGATGTTAATTCAATCCAAAGACACAAACATTATTCTATCAATACGGTTGATTTTGACACCACATCTTTCTGTGAGATTATTGTATGGTTGCAAAATAGAAACGACAAATCATGTTTCCCATTATCTGATGATTTAAGTGCACGTGAAATCATATTATAAAATCTCGTTTTCTGCAGTTAGTATTTTTAAGATTGTTAAATGCATGTAAACACACTTGGTTTCACTGCTGGACTGAAGAGTAGTTCACCAAATGAAAATGTCCAGCCAGTAGCATCCTGTAGGCAACATCCTGTAAGCACAGATGAAGGATTAAGAGGATGACTGCTGTCTCTGACTGTACATGTACAAAGGTGTAGATATATTATAAGGTAAATGTATCTAATTGTGTGCACAGCGAGTAAATACAGCGTTATGAATGTATATATAGTGCAAAATCATTTTGTGTGTTCTGAGTAGAAGTTACATGATGACTCACCAGCCACAACCTCCAGAGAACTACCAGAGGTGCTGTTATAGAGCAAGCTCAGATACTAAACCAGGCTATGTATCGTTCTGAATTCTGATTTGTCTGCCTCAGCCAATGTGAATATCTGATTTAGTAACAGAAATTGTCTCATTCCCCCAACGCTGAAAGTTTGGTGGTTTATTATCATGTCCTGTTGACACGACCGCGAGTGAATTAAGACTCGTCTGGCTCTCTTCACCAAAATCACTGTGATCCCTCACAACTTTAAACCTTGTTTTTTTCTGTCCTCGAAACCCTCTCATTTGAAAAAAGTCCCATTTCACTTATCGAGGCCTACAGCGCCAGCCGCCTTACGTCAGCGTGTGGAAATTTACCGCACATTTCTTCCTCCCCCGTGTCCCTGAATCCCAGCTGCCAAACTGGCCACTGGTGAGGAACCGTGGGGAGTTTTCAATTGAGAGCAGTGGAAAGAGTGAATGGTGCGACAGCTTTATGCCTCTCCCGTGGCCTCTTTCCTCACAGCCTGGGCTCTCAGGAAGGAGCCTTGGCCAGCAGGAGAGAGGATGGAGGAAGGATGGAGGGAGGATAAATGCAAGCATGACCTCATCCCAGCAGTGGATGAGCTTCAGAGAGCTCTCTTCATGGTTTGACTGCTTGCTTTGGGCGCTCCCCACAATGGGAGGTGGAGAAACCAGGTGGTAGCTACTTCTAATTTGTTTTATGTTTTTTGTACCAGTCAGCACTGTATGTCACAATCTTCAGAAAAGTCTTGGCCATATTATATGACAAGGCAGAGACATAGAAAGTGTTCTGGATTCTGATAAGTAGCTGTACCATACCATTCAGTGAAAAAACACCAAATATGTAAAGGGAATTTGTTGGATATTTCGTTGTTTAGTCTTTTGTGTCTAGCTGTGATTTTAAAGCTTAACAACTGAGGTCTTAACAGCTATAATAAACTAGAGAAGGAAATAACTCCATACATTGTGACCATAAACAGCAAATTTCCTCAACAGCTTATCAAGACTCACAAGCAGAGGTGGGAGTTAAAGAGTCACTTAAAAGTTCACTAGAGACTCTTCTAACTCGGTTGATGTGTTTGGAGACTTTTTGTAAGTTACCTGCGTTTGTGTGGATAACCTTCCGCTAGTGTATGTGACTTTCCTATTGTGAGTAGTATTCATTTCTGTGTTCTCCCACTATCTGTATCTTCTCTCTAACCTATAACTATATTAACTGTTTCACATTCACTCAGTGAGTCTCTGGTTCATTTGGCTGATCTTCCGTGTTGTGTATCTGATACATTAACATATTGTTTGCATTCAGTTGTCTTGTAAAAAATACCCTTTATGTTTACATTACTGTAGCATATAAGGACGATGTGACTAAGGCAGTGTTTGATAAATGTCCATATCGGTCAACGACTTATTTCGCAAAACGTAATGGGGACGTTAAATAGTGCAGCAACCCACTTGTTTCATGTGCTGCCATAAAACTCATTGATCTCCATAAACGAATGTAGTAAGAAACAACTGGGCTTCCAGCAAGTGGCCATTGTACCAATGTCACTCAAAACTTTTAACGATTAAATATCTTGTCATAGGTTTTTTTTTCAATCATTTCTGATGAGTGCTGGTTGCTTTCGACCACTCACGAGCGGCCTTCTCAAAAGCAGCGTAGCAAAGATCACAGAGCAGGTTGAGTGAGCAGCACATTGAGCACTCTCTCTCGCACGCTTAGGGTGATCTCAGCGCTATGAGGCTTTTGGGAGAGAAGGACCCAGTGTTAGAAGGGCTTAGCGGGCTAGCGTAATGACTCAGCACTTTGCCGATCAATTAAAGCTCTTGATTAAGCTGTAATTCAGCTTCTCTGGCTGGCTGCATCTAGACACCTTGCAGATTAAGGTTATCAATAAAGGCCTTAAATTGCATAGACTTTCACTTGTGGCTGCAATCTAGAAAATATGCTTTGGGTAGCATTTTTTAACATGAGCAAGGTCACCCCATGAAATGTCGCGACTAATTAAACACTGTGGCTTGCCTATAACGTATAAGTCACATGCAGTGTCTAGTCAGTTATTTTATTGTTTTGAGTATGTAGTTTCTAATAATCTGTTCTCTGATGGTCAGGGCCCATAGAGGACCAGCACAGATCTGGTACTAGTTGGGTGGTGGATCGTTGTCAGCATTGCGGTGACACTGGCGTGGTGGTGCTTTGTTGGTGTGTTGTGCCGGTACGAGTGGATCAGACACAATAGTGCTGCAGGAGTCTTTAAACACTGGTTACTCACTCGCTTTACCTTGTAGATGTAAAGTCAGGGACAGTAGGTCATTTGTTGTGGTAGTCATCCTCTAATCCTCCTTCAGTGCTGTTTTCAGTACAGCAGTGACTCTGGGGAGGTTAAAAAACACCCGCAATACTGCTGTGTCTGATCCAGTCATACCAGCACAACGCACAACAATGCCAACACAACGTCAGTCTTGCTGCACTGCTAAAAAAGATCCATATAGTACCTGATCTCTGGTGGTCCTGACCATTAGAGAACAGGGAAAAGGGGATTTACAAAGTATATAGAGAAACAGATCACAAACTTCACCGTGTTATTTTAGAACTACTAAATTGAAGCCAGTAAAATGAAAAATAAAAGCGTAGAAACAAGATAATATGATTTAATAGCCACCTTGATTCCATGCAACAGATGCTATACACATCACAACTTACAGTTAGTATGTGTCTAACATAGGTGTGAAATCGTATCCCTTTGACTTATCAGGACAGAAATTGAGCAGGAGAGTGAGTACGGGCTTTGCGAGGTAATGTAATTTGTTTCTTACCTCAGGGCACTGCTCTTTCAAGCCTGTAAATATGCAGGCGGACGGAGGTCGAGTATCAGTATGCAACACCTTAAGGTCTACTAATCTTAACTACGACTCAGAATGCTCTGTGCATGCCTCACTCACCACAAACACACCAGAGCTGAAAGATTGTAAACATTAAGGCACTTGGGGCTTTGCTATGAGTTGTTTGGTCACCTTAACAGCCAATCAGCAATGCAGAACAAGCAAAAAACGTCTGTCATTCTTGTGTGTGTGTGTGTGTGTGTGTGTTGGGGGGTAAATAAATAATGCTTACGTGCTGGGCTAAATAAATTCAAAAATTCAAATTCAGTTTTATTTACACTACCGTTCAAAAGTTTGGGGTCACTTAGAAATTTCCTTATTTTTGAAAGAAAAGCACAGTTTTTTTCAA
>JAVSBV010000127.1:7315099-7330872 GCA_033117975.1 Parotocinclus spilosoma | reverse complement strand
AATTAATGACTCAAACTGAATAAATTAAAAGATACAGAATACAACAACAATAATCAGTAAAGACATGAAATAAGTGTATATAAAGTACAACTTCCGACACGTCTTATCACTGATCTGTGCCTGAAATCACACACATAGACTAATATTATATATAAAAATATATATATTAAAAAAAAAAAAGAAAAAAAAAAAAATATATATATATATAAAAATAAAAATTATTTTTAAAAAAAATATATATATATATATATATAAATATCATAATTATTATAAAATATTAAATAAATAAATATTAAATAAATATTATTATTATTATTATTATTATTATTATTATTATTATTACTATATACATAACATGCCTGTGATCAAATCCTATTTCTTCATTTTCTTTTGAGTTTTTTGGCAACTTCCATACTGTATTGGTGAAGTATTTTGTATATTTTTTTTAGTTTGAATATGGGTGCAAAAAACTCAAGTAAACATTTGAACTCCATGGTTTTGCTGTAAATCCTAAAAAAAAGACCTACGTGACCACGGTCATGACTGGTCAACATTCATTTTGTTCACTGTCCAGTTTCGCTAGTAGTGCTAAATACGGATGTTAAAACCTGTAAATATATTTATATGTTGTTGTTCATCACCACTGGTCCATCAGTATGGAATCCGAAAGTGACTTGCGTCAGAACCTGCTGGCATCCAAACAACCAAGAGTTAATGGTTATGTAAAGTGTCGGCAGGCAGCCCTTATATTTGCAGAATATCACCATGCTTGTTCTATGACGTCCGTTGATAACGAACAGAGAGGTATGTAAATACTGTTTGTTTGTTTTTTTAAGCGCAGGTTGTCATTCATCCTCTGTAATGGAGGATAAAGCAGCCTGAGGGATTGAGGGCCTGAGTTGTTGGGAGCCAGAGCAGCTTACTCGGTCTGCCAGATAAAGCTCACGCCTCAGGATGGCCAGGGGTCATCAGCACTCAAGAACACAGTGTTGATGCCCTCGGCTTTCTCTCACGCTCTCTCTCTCTCTCTTTTTCTCACCGCTTTCCCTTTCCTTCCGTTCCTCTTTCTCTCATAACGCAATTTGTTTAAAGGCTAGTGTTACGTCTTCCCTCTGACTCTGGAGAATGGCCTAATGCTGCAGATGTCCAGTCCACTGAAAAGAGGGATCACGCTGGCCTTGATTTGCTGCCTTGGGCTTTCGAGTGTATGCAGGATAGCTTATCGAGCAGGTAAAGCACAGTTTGAGATTTCTGGAAAAGGCGAGCAGCTTGGTTAAACATGCAGACTGCATCGTAAGCTAACAGCGCATCCAGGGTTCAGGGGGTTACAGGAGCACGAGTTATTTTCTCCAACTTCCTCCCCCTCTTGTAGCCTTTATCTCTGCACCATGTCCATATCGACTGTCTCCTGGAATAAAAGGAGACGAGGGCACCGGAGCGCTCGAGGACATTTCACTGGCAGCGTGCCTGCCATTGTGTTTTCTTTAGTAAACCACTGCAAGGGCTGCAAGTAAAGAAGATCATTAGCAAGAAACGTGTGATGCATCGCTTACCTGTTTGACCCAGCTTCTTCATATTTTCAAACAATGATGAGTTGAGTGTGCTCAAAATGAAACTGGAAAATTGTTCAAGTGGGTGCCGGTTTCAGTTCAGGAAACTGAACAACGAGGATGCATTCTAGAGTCGTTCACTGAACTTAAAAATTCCTTGAAGAGCATAGATGGGAACGTGGGCAAGTCTTTGTGAGTCATAGGTGAGATGTGGGCGTGTCATGTAGTCCATGAATGAGAATAAAACCAATATTGAGTTGTGACTCCAAGAAGGTCATGAACTAATTTGGGAGGAACTACCCCCTGCTGAGCTTCCCTGAGAACTATTTATCACAGAGCCTTCATTGGTTTGCATTTGTACTGCCAGGAAATGACGTAACCCCAATTTTGCTTAGACAACTCAAAATCATGCTGTTCCTTATCTGTGGCCTTTAGACTCAAAAATGCCTCAAATTCACTGTTGGTCCATTTTCTTTTTTTCTTTCATTTTCAACCTAAGATTGTTGTTTATATGGCTACCAGTGTACAAATATATTTAAAATGTTGAATGCCCTCAACCAATCTGTGTCCTCTTACATCTGTGACTTATACACAGCGTTCAATAAAAAAAAAAAGCAATTAAAATTGGTTCCAGTTCAAGGGGGTACAGTTCTAATTCTAAGAACTATGAAAATGTCCTCCTGTGTGAAAGCCCCAAATAGGTTTGATGTGGCCATGCCATGCAGCCCATGCATGAAAATACGACCAACTATGAGTGGGGATACCATAATGGCCATGCCAGACTAATTTGGGAGAAAATACTACCTGTGGAACACCCAGAGGAACTACATTACATTCATTCCAGGGCCTTTTTTGCTTTTTGTATTGATGCTGAAGTCATCATAACAAAAACAAAGCTGCTACACATCCAAATCCGATCCGATCCAAAATCCGACCCTCTCTGGAGCGAAGCCGTGGCAGTGGTGGCAAGGAAAAATGTAGATAAGAGAAAGAAACCTTGAAAGGAACCACACTCAAAAGGCGATTCCATCCTACTTTAGTCATGTCCAGGTAGACTCAAAATCTTGTTCTTCCACCTTTGTCACATGTGGCTCAGTAAGGCATGAATTTTCACTGTGGAACCATTCTGAGAACTACAGCCCAATTTCTACGAGAAAGGGATTTAGTTTTAAAAACTATGAAAAAGCGCCTTTTGAGTGGTCATACCTTGATGGCCATACACTGGATCTTCAGGCATGTCATGGAGTCCGAATAGATGGGCCTTAAATTTGTATCCGACAGTGTACAATTAAGGGCCTTATGGCTTATGGAGGGTAAAGGGCAGCTTGGCAGTGATAACCTTGGACTTTCAGATCTGTAGATGAGTACCTTAACTGCTTTCTCACCAAAACATTTCTAAGTTGTCTTGACCTCATAATTGTTAACATTGGTGTATAATATAGGCCATGGAAATCGGTATCATGAGATGTTCTGGATGGTTCCTGGTTGATTCCAGACTACTCAGTTGGCATCTAAGTGCCAGTGTAGGAGGTGTTTGAGGGAGGCACTCAAGCAGTGTCTAGAATTCAGGTCTTGGGGACCATAGGCTGAATCGGCGGATGCAATCATTTGACGTAATCCTACCTCTTCAAGCACAATAAGCTTTTGATGGTTAAATAAGAACACCTGTTTTTTTCCAGACACATGGCTGCAGTGTGCAGCTGGACCTTCTTCAAGCTTTTCTGGTTCTTCTTTCAGAGGCTACAACCCTTGTAATGGCCCTGCATCGTTTTACCCCTCATCTACTTACCTCACTCTGGCTCTGTAGTTCATTCCCTCTCTGCTAAGTATTCCTCTCTTGTCTTGCCTGGAGTGATTTTGCCCAGACACGTCTGGCTTTAGGTAAAGTGCTGTCCCCAGAGAGCGCGCTCCGCAGCCCCTGGGTCGCCACCACCATGAATAGATTACCATTCCCTCATTTCCATTTGGTTGCCACAGCAGCAATTTTCAAGTCACCAGGCGATTAAGACGTCATTCTCGGGGCTCGATCGAAACGTCCAGATTCCAGAGTGCTTACAGACTGCCTTTACTCTTACCTTTAATGTCAGTGCTGATGACCAGCATCCGAGCAAGCATCAGACCATGTATCTTCTCCTTGCTTTGCTCTGCTGCTCATCTGCTTATCATGTAGAAAGAGCTCCAGCAGTGCAAAGCCTCCCCTCTGTTTAATCCCTGTGATGTTTTCAGCTGGCTTCACAAAAGAAGCTAGCTTGTTTACCATGTTTTTTTTCTTCTTTTTCTTGCCCATGGTTGATGTATAAAACATGGTGCCTCAGGTAGAGGATCTTGGCCAGGATGCCATGTCCCTTTAAATGGACAGCCATGTGCATGCGCCTAACACTTCACTGAGCAATCTGTCAACATGTCAGCAACACATGTTTTGTAAAAAGTCTCCAGTGGGAGCCAGGGGAAAAAAGGCTGCTCCTGCCAGACCAGAGAGGGAGGAAATGCTTTTTTCCTTTCCCTCTCGCTTTCTCTTTCTATCCAATGCAGTGGATTTTCTATTGCTAGCATGCCTTCCCTGGAGGCCCCCCTCCCTCCGCCTCTGCACTTCAGAAATTTGAACTGGGGGACCCTCGGGGAGGGTCTCCTACTCTCGTCTCTTTCTCTCCTCTTCACCGAGTGCCTGCAAATTGTGGAGGTATATTGTAGCCGAGTCCCTGAGCGGTCTTTTCTAATACCTGAGTTTCTGGAGAAGCTGGAAATTACCGGCAGGCACCTCCAGGGACTCCTTTATCCACACCAGGAAGGGAGCCCAAGTCAGCGGGGAGGTTGCTTAATGCATGGCTGAAATAAAAGAATGTCTGACTGACGGGGGCCACGGTGCTAGCTTTTCACCCCCCTCCCCCTCCCTTCCCTCCATCTTGAACCTTTCCTCGCTCTCTGTCTCCCCGAGTCCCCGGTAGCTTAGCTTCCTCTCGTCTGTGAGCAGGGCTCGGCTTTAATAAACTTTCAGTGCAGCGGGTGACGGCAGACAGCTCGACAGATACCCTTGGGTGTTCCCTTTTGTCTGAGCAACAGCTTTTTTGTTATGTTCTTGCAAATATGATTTCTCCTACAGTCCCGCTCCAGCTTGGCCTCAGCCCCACAAGTCTTCCTTTCACTTCTGGGCTATTGTCTTACTTCTGCTCAAGCTGTTTGTCTTGCTTTTTGCCTTTGCTGTCTGTCTTTCATTTCCATTCGTGCTGAGGTTTTTTTTTTCAGTTTGTTTTATTGCTCGCAAGCGTAACATGTGCGCTGCCTTTCTCTGTTGTTTTTCTCATTGTTCTCCTCCATCTTGACTCATTGATTTAGTGATACTATTGTGCAAATCAGATTTAACCAGTGCAGCATAGCGAGACGAGATCTGCCGGCAGGCCTTGGTTTGTATAACAGCAGATCTTGCTGGTGAACGTGCAGTTATGTCACCGTTTGCTATGCTGATTGACTGCCATCCCCCTGCCTGGCTTAAGGTTTTAGGGTTTCAGAGAGTTGAGTTTCCCGATGAGTCAAGCCCGACTTAAATAGTTCAATACAGTCTTAATGTTGCATGTTGGAGTAACCACAGGTTTTAATGTCCGTGTTATGATCTGTAAAATAGGACACTGAATAAAACAGACCTTCGCCATAGTCACATTTTATACGTATATGTCATTGAAATACATGTATAAAGGGTTTCAGTGTAAAACCGCAGGCAAACCATGCGTAAATGAGAAGCAGAAATACTGCTGACAACAAGAGAGGAACGCTCCCATGTACACTGCCAGCACATTTTTAACTGACAGGAATTCACAATAGTTACAGAAAAATTCTTTGGATCAGCCAAAGATCTGCCAAGCTGCCACTGTTGGGCCCTCGAGCAAAGCCCTTAATATCAATAAGTTGATAGGTTTGTACAATGACTGTATCAGTTATAAGTAGAATATCTTGATTTCACATAAATATGACTGATCAGGAATCTCTTTGTAACTTTGTAAAAATTTCTTGTCGTTGAACCAGTAGCAAAAAGTGATTTGCCAATACAGGTGTGTGCTGTTCAATGTCTGCATTACGTTCTGTGACAGTAAATTACGCACTGTTCAATACAGTAAATCCTGTCTTTGTGTTTTAAAATCCTTAAAAAAAACCTTAAAATCCTTATGGGAAAAGGCTAAAGACAGTAGAAAAACACTTTCTTTTTACATTTTAAGATTATAATACTCCTTTCTGTGGGCAGATGTCACGAGGGTTCGCTCGTACCAGCTGTCTGTCATGCAGACGTGAATAAGACGTATTTAAGATAGATTTTTATTTCCTATTATAATTCCTAAGACTTTGCCTTTAAAGACCGGGTATGAATGTATCCGAATGTACACTAATTTTTGCATTTTTGTAGGAGTGCTAAATTTTTGCTGCTTCAAGAATTACACAATAGGAGGTAAAACCTTGCTCAGCTCACAAACGTCTGCTCTTGGTAAATAATAAGCCTTTTATTGTACCAAACCCTTTGCTCTCTCTCAAGTTGTGCTGCATCTGTTGCAAGGCGAAAACAAACTGAGCGCACTGGGGGGAAGAGGGAAGGGATTCGGGATCGGAGAGGGTCAAGAAACAAGTCGTTTTCTGCTGTATGAAAAGCTGCTGACTGGCCGGCATTAATTAAACCCACAAGAATAGAGGTTATCTGAGGCCTACAGAAAGCATGCGCCACAAGTGTTGCAATGCCATCCGCTGCATCCTAATAAACGGCCCCTGGACATCTGGAGATCCTGAGGGGGCTGGCTGATTCTGTTGAATCCTGAATCCACAGAAGAGAGACCAAATGCTCAGATTTAAGCTGTATGGCTTTTTATTAATAAAATCAAACCCTTGAATTGTGATGTGTTCGACTGTCAGGTCTTAAGCCGTATTAATATTAGGGAAATGTAGTCTAAAAGAACAGTTTATGGCATCTTTGTGTATTTACAGTATTCAGCAGACATACAGGAGCTCACAGAATGACTTAAAACTAAAGGGTTTTTCTTAATCGCCCGACTGTGTTAACTAAATATTAAGAAACAGTATTGTGAAAAAGTCTTAGGCCATCATTAGGTTTGTTTTAGCCATGGTATAATAGTCATATATAACAATGTCCCATTGGAACCAAAAATTTTGAACTTGGATTCATTACTATAAAATATGTCACTGTTTTTCATTGATCATTATTTCTTTTGAGTTGAAGCATATTTTCCCCTTTCCCAAAAATAGTTTCTTGATCAAGCTTATTTGGAATTTGGACCTACCAGATGCTAATATTGCTTAAGTGTAAGCTGACGTTTTTGCCACTGTACCCTATTGAAGGTGTCATTTTTAGTTTATAAATACTGCATACAAGGCAGCATGGTGGCTCACATTAAGAAGTTCCCGGGTTCAATCCCAATGTGGAGCAGCCTGGGTCCTTTTTGTGTCTACATGCCCTCCTCATGTCTGTGTGTGTTTACTCTGGGTACTCCGGTTTCCTCCCGCAGTCCAAAGACATACATGTTAGGTTAACTGGTGTCTCTAAAGTGGCCCTTGTGAGTGTGTGACTGTGTGTGTGCCCTACGACGGATTGGCGCCTGGACTAGGGTTGTTCCTGCTCTTGCATCCAGAGTTGCCGGGTGGGCAGCGACTGGCCCGTGACCCCATGTGGATTAAGCGGAAGATAATGGATTGATGCAATATTGTATACACATATCCTGTATTTTCTGGTTGCATTCTAATGAAGATACAGAATTATTATAAATCTGATTAAATCTGATCTTATAGTGACATTTGCACAGTAGTGTATTTAAACATATATTTAGCCACCATTAACCAGACTGACTCTCATTTGACTGTAAGGGCATAACCATGGCAGGTCGACAAATCTGCAAATTGAACCCTAGTAATTAAAGACCTAAACCACTGAGCTACCCCTGTCCACCCCAAGCATTCCAACCAGTTCTACCAAGTGAAGTGTAACTACTCAATAGTAACACTGGCCAAATTCCAGTGTAAGCATCTTAATCTACAAATGCTTGCTTATGAACATGACTCAAGGGTCCAGTCCAAATTTAGTCACAGGTTCTCCCCTAATTTTTAGTATTTCAGGCTCTCTCGGGTCTCAGCAAGATTAAAAGTAAATGTTCTTTTTTAAATTAAAGGTTGGGGATATTTTTAGCAAAAGACAGATGTTTTGATCAAAGCAAAATTCGAGGTGAGTATGAGACCTCTAGTGAACATGCTGTTTTGCATTTATCTTAGATGTAACGCACTGTTTTTATTACAAATCATATACAGGTAAGCACCATTTAAAGTCCAGCCGACCAAGGTCTTAGCATTTATTATAGTATAATATAAATTCTTTCAACTATAAACGTTGCCCTGTAAACAGCTGGTGAAATTAAAAAACAGATGTTCAGCACACGTAGTTTTTCCTATATTATTATTTATGTCATACTTAATATGTTTTGTAGATCTTTTTTTTTCCATTTATTTCAATGTATATTAATCTAAGTCGCATGATCTACCTGCAACTACGTTATGGTTTTGTTTGCCAAAAAGAGATGTAAAATGGAAAAGCGTGCACTTACATGTGTGCTTACATATTTAAAGTGCTTAAAGGGCGATCTTGCAATTCCTGTTCTGTAAATGTGTTTTTTTAAGTGGACGCATTCCCTCTTGGTTTTGTGCAGCCAGCGAGGTGCATTCATGCAAACGTGCGTCTTTATATTTTAGTTCCACAATGTGTGTGAATCATGGCGTATTCACACAATGTTGTTCCCTCCTCTGTTTCCTGGAGGGCATGATATGATATAAGATTTCAGGCTTCTGTGGATGCTGTGTAAATGGTAGCGTTCCACTTTTGCTCTCATTGTCTGGGATGCATTCAGGACTTTTGGCCCCGACTGAACCTGGTTGTTAGCTTGTATTGAAGGAAGGTACTTGTACATTAGCATAACTGAAGGATCTTCTGTCACTGCTGTTGCATATATTAGAGTAATGTCGCCTTGGCTAAATGAGTCCACAGTGTTATTTATCCCAACAACACTCCTTTGAAAAAATTCTTGCACCAAGACTGATGTATGGTGCTGTTTTTAATCCTCACCACTGTAACAATTCACACTTAAGAACTGAGCCAATACCATAGCCAGAAAGTCATGATATGTGCACCATTAGCAAGCTGTAAGGTAATTAGCATGGCAGTAATTGTGTCTGGGGATGCCATGGATCAGACAAGGTAAAACCTCGAGCCCGCTGCTTCCCATTCAGCCTTCCATCATCCCACCTACCCATCTGTCCTTTCTCTTTAGTCCTGCTCTCTCAAGGACTGAAGGACAATGAGAGATGGATATAGAGGATGATGATAGTGATTCGTCTGAAGTGTATTATTGTGATGAGAGCAATGAAAATCTGGAGAACATCTGCAGTACAAAGTACAAAATCAGCCACCTTTTAATGTTCTGAGGACATTCAGACTGTTCATACGTAAATGCGTGATGTGTCAGATTGAATCCATGAAGTTCATGAACAGGTTCTAAAATGTAAGCCAGTGTGTGTTACTTACGGAAATTGATACAAAAACAGCACATATTGGAAAGATTTAGTGCAGGCGGAATCCCTGGGTGAACTGTTATGGTCATGACCTCTTGAGGTTAAAGTCGTTAGTTGGGTTCAGATGGACCAGTCAGTTCAAGGTATGGCTGTAATCAGTCTAGTGTAGTATGGCCTTAAATCTGAAAAAGAAATTAAACAAAATGTTATATATCAGGACTTTTCCAGTGACTTTCACTTTTTGGGGCCCTCAACCTGAAAAAGTCTCAAATCATTAGAATTGTTGTTTTAGTAAAGGTAATATGACCATAAAACAATGTAAAAGACTGGACTCAAACATTTCAAACTTGAATTCGTCACTCACATAATATTCTTTTCCACTGGTCTTCATTCTAATATTTGTGAGATTTTTCAAACCTTACGCTTTGCGCCCACCACTCTTTCCGAAAAATAGTTACTTTACTGCTACACTTCCAAAAAAACATTACAGATCGAGCTTCTGCAAATGTAGAGGGGTCAACTTTTTGCCATTGCATTGGAGCTGCCAGATGCTGCTATTGCTTAAGTGTAAGGGCATCGAAGGCCATAGCAGAATAAAGAAAGACAGAAGAACGGACAAATCCAACAAAAGTCAAATCCATTATATAGAAGAACACCATGAATGAAGAACGGTGCGATCATGACAATAAGACCAGAAATATCTTTGGCTCAGTGGGTAGCACTGCTGCCTTACAGCAAGAAGGTCCCGGGTTCAATCCCACGATGGAGCGGTTTGAGTGCTTTCTGTGTGGAGTCTGCATGTCCTCCCCATGTCAGCGTGGGTTTACTCCAGGTAATCCGACTTCCTCCCACAGTTCAAAGACATGCATGCTAGGTCGTTCGGTCACTCTAAATTGGCATCCATCCGAGCATGTAATGGCCTGCTTGCCTAGCAAGTTGGTGTTCAATAATGACTAAAACACGACTGCAGTAGTGTGACCAGCGACGTCTACAAGACGCCTGACAAACTGGTCGGTCAAGGTGATCAAGGTGACAATCCAAAGTTAAGAGTCTTGATCAAAGGCTCAACCATGGCAGTTTAACAGTGCTTGGGTTTAAACACTCGACCTTCTGTTCCATAGTCCAGTTTCTCAACCACTGCATCACAAGTCTGTCAGATATAGCTGGTCTATATGAAGAATTGGACCAGTTACTTCTTCTGATCTAGGGGCAATCTAGAGAAGTCAATAGTTTTGTGTCTGCTGTGTATTTTAGGTGTTGAAAGACCACACTGGGATACAACCCACACTCAGTCTTCTCCAACACGTTCTGAACCTGGGACACCACATTTGTGGTGTGACCATTAGGAATAACTTCATCATAACTCCTTATATAAAATCAATACAAATACATTTCTCAAACTATCCAAGACTAGAATGAACATTGGATATCTCTGGATAGCTTTTACATTATTTAATCTAATTATTATGATTTGCTTAATTTTACTCTTAATATAAACTTAACTATTTCAGCTAACATCTAGGCCACCCAAGGAGTCTTGGTCCTCCAAAGGTTCCTTCCTTCTACATTCGGGGAGTTTTTCCTTTCCACTGTCGCCCTAGGCTTGCTCAATTTGGGATTGGGATATCTTTTGAGATAACATAATATTGTAAAGTTGCTTTGAGACAACGTGCCATTGTATAAAGCGCTATAGAAATAATTTGACTTTACTAGATAGCTTTGCAATCTAAGTGGTGAGTCTGCCTTAAGAAGAGCAGTGGTTACTGAACCTTAACACCTGAGTAATCACTTTTCCCTTCTTTCCACTCAAACAGTTTGTCTGTTTTTGTCTGAATAAATGGATATTTGATCACCCGTAGAGCCTTTCATGCCAAAAGATACACTTATGATGTGCGTGTCAGAGGTGGCTCTGAGAATGGGCAGTATGTATATTTTTTCTGTTGTATTATTGAGGTTAGTTTGCACCTGGTCAAGGCTAATTATTAATGAATGCGGTTTTTGTTCAACCTTGGCAAAGTGTCGGTTCTTCCTCCCACTCGGGCTGAAAATCTTGACATTTCAGACAGGGATGCGTGAAAAGACAAGGTCTTGCTTGGGCTAACAATATAGAAAATATTTTTTTCCTCCTCATTGTTTTTTTCTCCCTCTCCAACTTTCAAAGTTTCTACATCACTTCCCTCGATGCTGCTTGTTTTGCTCTTGCCCTCTCATTCGTACAACTCGCTTTTGTTCTCACGTGACATGCTAGGATGAGATTGACGTGGGATCAGACCCAGGACAACAGGGCTTTAGTCAGAGAAAGGGGTGAAGAGTCACCCTCTTTTAGGGAATTTGACATCCTTGCCCTTACTTGGATCTAGGCTGTTACGGCAGCTTGGTAGTTTTGTCTTGGCCTATGAATATTTTATCGTAGAGAAGGAATGCTAGTTTCCTGAAATGTCTAATCAGGTGCTGTTACACACTGTTCAACATTTTAATCAGCGTTTTGTTTGTGCGTCAGAGAACAGCAGCGACTACTTTACATTTGGCTTCTTATAGTGATGATATGTTGCCAACGCAGTAGAAAGTCTCAATGAATTTAGTAGGTCTTAGTAGGTCTAGTCTTAGGGTCACTGATTTATAACCCCAGATCAGAAAATGGGACACACAAAACAGGAATGAAAATAAAAACACTGTTTATCTTTTTATACATGAAGTTTGACTTTTATTTTATGGCAGACAGTACCCAAGATAGTTCTCATTTGGTCTGGCCAACATCATTTTATATGTTAATATCCTTTCATTCCTGCAGTTCATGCCTGCAACACATTTACAAAAAAGGGGGCTAGTTTAGGGCTAGTAATAACTTACAGATGATCATGATTTGGTACAAAACCAGTATAAATAAAAGGCTGAGCAAAAGTAGGCAGAGGATCTCCGGTTTCTCAACGAATACATGAGAAATTAAAAAATATATATAAAATCAAGCTTCCTTAAAGAAATATTTAAATGAATTTACATATTTCTCCCTCTACAGTTCATAACATTGTTAAATGATTTAAGGAATGTGGAGGAATTGCAGTCAATTAAGGGCAAGAGAGCAAGCCTAAACTGAGGACTAAGATTGCACTGCATCAAGAAGCTTCATTTATCAATAGCTAATATAACCACAAGAGCAAGTGCTACAATAGAGAATTACATTACATATACTTAAAATAACTTAAAATGTTACTGTGCGATAAATAAGACTTATGTTGTGGTTTTTTTTTTCTTCTGTGGGCTGAAAAAAATGTATTGTGATCAGAGCAGTCAATTCCTGATATTCCAGAAATGGAAGCCATGTGCTCCTGACCAAAGAAAAAATTTCATAAAGAGCAACATGAGCTGCCAACAAGATTACATCCTTTCCAGGGATCGCCATGCAAAACCACATGCTGCACACATTACAAAGACATGCAGAAAAAGAGAGTAGAGCTACTGGACTGGTCTGCCTATAGTCCTGTATGGAAAATTTTGAAATGCAAAATGCAGCATTGCCAATCCGGTACTGTTGCACATGTTCAGATGTGTTTTCTGGAAGAATGGGACAAAATAACACCTGACCACTTCATCGCCTGGTATCATCAGGGCCAAAATACTAGACCATTCCAACTTTTTTGGAATGTGTTGCAGGCCTGGAATATAGGAATGGATGTTTATTTACAAATTAACTAAGGCAGAGCAGGCAAAACATATTAGGTTTATACTGTCTGTGCAATAAACGTCAGCGTAAATGTTAGAAACACTATGTATTGGCAGGGCTTCAAGTTCTCATTTACAGTAGTTCCTGGTTCATGTACCGATTCCCTGATGTTCAATGTCATAGTTGGGTTGAGTACGGTTCCACTTGATGGTTGGATGGTCGACTATCTTTCGTCAGTGGTTTGCTTTTAGGGTTGAGTTCAGTTACCATCTGTTGATCTATGTCTGTGTTAACACTTGCCAGGTGCTTCCCAGTTTCAGAGTTCCTCCTGGTTAAGGGGGCTGGGTCTGTTTTAGAGCAAGCTCGCCAGGGGTGACCTGATGCATGTTCTGATCTCCACTGATCAATGACTCGAGTCACACTGGAACCACTGGTTGTCTGAAAGGACTAGGAGATGCTTTGCATGTAAGCTCAAAAAAGCATGTCTACTGGGAAAAGCATTATGATAATGAAACAATAGTCTCATAGTACCCAAAACAAAGCTTGGGAAGGTTAAAAATCAGGACCACCAGGGCTAGCTGGGTACACTGACCATACATTGAGTATACACCCTCAAAGAAGCAATACTTGAACTATAACGCAAAAGAACGTAATAATAATGTAATAAGAAGTTGTGAGCAAATTTGTCCTTAAAAATGATTAAGAGATAAAACTAGTGGTACAAGTGTTTGCAGAGTCACCGTTGGTGTGTCCATCTGCTTTTCTTTCTCGTTTGTGTCCCTGCATCTCAGTCGTACTAGAGCCAAAGCCGTCCTCAAGCCTTCACTGTCCGGCCACACACTGCTCCTGCTGGGCAAGCGAGCCCTGGCGGGTAGTACCAAGCTGACCATGCTGAGGGACAGAGGGGGACAGATTGTCATCCCCTCCGGCTGGCCACAGGGGATAGAGGTCCAGCCAAGGCCGCAGGCAGAGCTCACTTCCTGTTTGCTTGCTCTTACCTGACCCTAGTCAGCTGCCTTTCCTTTGCCAGTTCCTTCTTCCTCAGCACTGATCTGCCAAGGGAAAAGAGACGTGCATAGCTCCCATAGCTGCTGATTATACACGCCAGAAAAGCACCTATAACTTCTGTTGAGTCAGACAGACCTTTTAGAATGGACTTTGTCTTTATGAGTACCTTAAATATAACTGAAGTAAAAAAATAAAACTCCCTTTCCATGTCCGTAAAGGCCTTTACCCGCAATTTCTTGGATTTTACAGTGAAAGTTGTGTCTTGCTCTGAATAAGCTCGTCTGCTAAATATACTGTAATCAAAGTATGAATATAATGACCATCAGATCCATCCGGATTAACGACAAATGTCTTAAAAATTCTTAAAAACTATTAACAGGACCATTTGCCCATAAACAGCCAACCAATGCTGTGGATCCACGAGCGGAGGCGGGAGTAAGTTCCTGTCCTATTGTAAGTAGTGCTGCTTTGTTTGTCCTCCACTACCTGTATATTACATCTAACATATAACTATATAAACTGGTTCACATTCACTTGTTGAGTCTGTTTTATCTGGCTGGTCTTCCATGTTGTTCGTAATAACATCTATCAGTGCATTTTCGGCTACTGATTCATTGGGAAGTCCATCATACCGTCCTCTTAAAGGGTTATGGCTGTGACCTAGTCAAGTTTCTAACTAGGGGTGTCACACTGCATCACGAATGTCAAAACGTGCATCGTGGGAGATGGATGATGTTGCATTTACTGACCACCAGAGGACGCAATCATACGTCGTGCTCCCATACGCATTGAAAGCTCCTTGCTCCTTCCCTCTATTTGTTTTTATTTTGTGAAGCTACAATTGAGCATTTTGTGTGCAAATTAAAATCTCTGCTTCCATTAAATGTCTTTAATTGGAAGGGGGATAAAGTCGTTTGTTTAAAAACATTCAGAGAAAAATGTGGTTTGCTGTGCACTGTTTACACTTTTTTTACACAAAAAGAAAAACACTTATGCCTTTTATTAAATGTAAAATCGATAATGGTGAAAAAATAGAATTTTTAAGTCAGTGAACAGAGTGGATTTTTACGCCCCTAGTCATTATCATGATTATATTTTCTTTTTATATATTATATTCTTCGCATGTCTATAACAGTTTAGGCTTTGGATGCTGTTTAGATGTTTTTATGTGAAAATAAATCCACCCTATATATTTACATTTAAGTACCATAAATACACTTTGTGCCCATAACATTGTCCAGTCAACATCCAATTCGGTCAACAACCTGTTTAACGCAACATAAAGTGTCTCTTTATGAATGGATCAAGAAATAAGGCTGAAGTTACATTCTGTGTAGCTGGACAAGCTCTGGACTACCTCGTCTTGTCCAGGTGGATTCTCCCCGGGTTCCCTTCTGCTAGATAAAGCCGGGCGAGGTTAGAGGATGAGTGACTGCCCTACATTTGCTGCCTTGTTCCATCATTTTTCTTCACCTTCCCGGCTAGTCACAGGCTCTGTGCACAAGACATTGACCAAGTGCCTAGTTCGGGCTTTGGGACACGATTAAGGTTTTGTTTTGTACAAAAACCCTGAGTTTACGGCAGTTTGGCACCGTCATGCATTCCTTCACATGTACACCTACAGACGCGCAGTCCTGGCGTTGGATTGATCAGTTGTGCGAGTGAGCAGGGGACTGACATTTCTTAGTAATTTGTAAAGAGCCATATTGTATTTACTGAGCCCGAGAGCTAGATAGAGAGGGAGGGAGACAGAGAGAGTGAGAGAGAACATGCCTGCATTGTTCTGACCTACAATGATCATACACTTAGAATCACAAACTACATGTGTAAAAATTTATATATACTGTACATCATTCATTCACAGGTGTATTTATCAACACTAAGGGCATCTGGTAGCACAAAAGCAAATACAGTCGAATCCGGTTAATAGGACCACATCGGGATGCGATCGTTTTGGTCCTAATAACCGGCTGGTCCAATTAAACGAACATGCCCTATGTTACAAG